>SCLH01000516.1:48397-62743 GCA_004367855.1 Oikopleura vanhoeffeni | reverse complement strand
GATTACTGTAATTTTGAAAATGATCTTGAAGAGTTGTTCTCTAAGTTGAAAAAGTGTTTGAATCATTTCGGTTGCCTGTTTGTCGAGAATCGGCGTGATAAAAGCCGAAATCAGCGACACCCACTCCCTTAAGGGGGTACTGGTCGCTGGCTTTATGAGACCTCGGGGCATAATAAATGCTCCAAAATGACCCGGGTGATAATAAAGTGTGCTACAGACCAAATCATCAAAAAAATTTCTCGAAATTTTCGCGTTTTAACAACTAAATNAGAATAAATATAGCACTTATCGACAAAAGCGCTCCTACAAAGTTTTGTATACTAATTATACAGGTTATGTTAAAATTTAGGTTTATTTCAAAATATAACCTCAGAGGAGTAGGAATTTCCGTTTTGGCTTAGGTGGCTCTTGTACCGCTTATGTGTGAAGGAGTGTGGTCATACAAAAAAGTTTTGGCAAATTTTTTTCGCAAGTTGAAGGCTAGTTCTACAAACTGGCTAATCTGAATTATATCCTCGAGGCCCTGTTCGGCTAATATTTTATCGAGAATATGTCAAATTAGGAGCAGGGATACCCTTAAGGATTTTTGTGAGAACTTCGGGATCGAGTCCAAAAAAATCAAGGATTTCAAAAAAATTAAATTTGATGAGAAAATATTGTTTTTTTTAAAACGTGTAATATGACCCTCTTTTGGTGTCAAATTTCATTTTTGAGAATTTTATCACATTCCTTATGAAATTCTAGCTATATGACCAGGTTTTAATTTAATTTAAATAGTCCAGTTTAAAGATACAAAAAACGTGTACAATGTAATATGACCCATTTTTGGTGTAAAATTTAATTTTTGACAATTTCATCACATTTATCTGTAAATTCTAGCCCTACCGCCAGGTTTTCATTGGATTTCAATAATCAACCTAAAAGATAGCAAAAACGTGTAATATGACCCCCGGGTGAGGTCGAATTACATTTTTGATCATTTTTTTTGGACCCGATCCCGAAGTTTTCACACAAATCCTCAGTGGGGTTTTCGAGAAACCGATAATTTACGATAAATTTCTTTTTTATTCCTTCTTAAAAAACACTAAAATTGGGTTTGCTGAGCAACTTTGCTCAAATTTAAAATGTGTTTTTACCTTGCCGTCATCAGTCCAATTAAATACAATAATTCGCCCTGATTTTGATTCAGTTTCGTCTGGGTGACAATAGGCTGTCCCCAAAATGATATAAGGGCGTGTTTCGTCACCTAGTGTAGCAGATAGAATAGTCTGCCCGACCTCGTTATTATCAAGAAAATAACTCCACTTTGGCGCAAATGTTTGCTCGTCAAGAATGAGAAGAGAATTTGAACTGGTCATTTCAGTACTGTGCTCCATACTTTCTCGTTCTTTGAAATTGAAACCGCTGTTTTGAGGAGCTGAAAATGATTGATACGTTATCAATAATAACATGTATGAAAGCACCTTTCAGGATTATTTTTTAAAAGAACAAATTTGACCCCGCGAAAGACTTTTTAATGAAATTTTTACACAAATATTTCAACAAAACGAAAAAATATTAAAATTATTTGCGGAATTAAATTTATATTCATAAATCAATTGTGTGTCATTTGAACTCAAAAAAGATCAATTTATTTTTTGGCACAATTTTTTTGTNCTCACGCTCCCCAGCCTTTACCCCCTCCTCCCACCCCTCTAGGCTTACCCGGCTCTTCACAGCTCACTGACTTCCTTTCTTTCTCCTCCCCTCTCGTTTTTGTAATTTGACCCCAAATGGGTCATATTATGAAATTTGACTCTCAAAAATATTCACTTAAAAATTTTGACAGTTTTTGGTACCAAAATCAACTAATTTGACGGTTACCGTTCTAAGAAACTTGAATATGGCAATAAACTTGTTTTTGGATTCATTTTGGGTTCATATTACATCCAAAATTTTTTTTTGACAATTCGAATTTTTTAGTGAAATTATCTTCCATGTATTATGTACCATGCCTCAAATGAGTCCATTTTGTAATTTGACCCCAAATGGGGTCATTATTGTTACAAATTTGACCCCAGCAAAAATTATTCGTCAAAAAATTTCAAGTCTCCTCAATTAAAATCAACTTCCTATTTATTAAAGTTTCGAGAAAAAACCGATAATTCTTTGTTAAACCCGGTATTACCGGTAAACTGGTAAATGTTTGGCACAGACTCGAGAAAGTCTTAGTAATCAAATCATGGCTTTCGAATGGCTTATCATACAACTTCATCCTATGTCTAGTTTTTCAATCTATTAAATGCCAACAATTTAGCCTACTAAAAAAAAACGACGTCAGTGCGTTTTTTTTATGCATTCGACCCAAACCCAAAATATGGAATTTTTTCAAGGTCACGTTGAAAAAATTGTCCGAAAAAATTGTTGCTTCGATTTTTTCGAAGTAGGCTCAAAAGGGAAGCTGGGGAAACCTGAAGAGAAATTGGATACTCAAGCCGAATTTTTGAAGTTAAGGTTTTCAAATTGAAACAAACGTTTATTTTTCAACTAAATTTTTTGAAAAAAATACTCATGAAAAATCGAAAAATTTCAAATGTTTTGTTTGTTCTTATTTGGGTTGTTTTTGTGCTTTAAAACATTAACGATTGATTTGGTGCATTTTATGGCATAATTAACTGCAGAAAATGTAGGAACCGAAATACTTAATATGCGGAACTTAAGAAATAATTTTTTTGCGGGGTTTCAGCCCAATGAAAAAAAAATTTGAAATTTTTTTTTTTTTTTTTGTTTCTTGTAATTTAATTTTTTTTTGCTACTAAATTTTGGAATTATAGGGGTGGCGGTGTCGGTTTTTATTTTGAGCCCTCTATTAGAATTAATTTATGATACATTAATATCGGTTATATGACTAAGTTGACCCAAGAATCTCATGGTGGCAATTATTTTTTTTAAAACAATCTAGAACAAAATCTAGAATTTTCAATTCGAACTTATTTTTTTTGCTTTTAGAGGTGGGTGTCGCGTTTTGGTTACCTTTCAAGCACGGCCTCAGATCAAATCTAGGCGCAGTTAGTAAAAAATTGAGATACTCGTTTGTAGAGTCTAGCTTCGTCTAACGATTACACATCTCAAAGTCACCCTTGTTACATTCACACCACCAGGTGGTGAGTCTATTCTAGAGCACTAAAACGGTTTTTTAAACTATCTTCCTTTTAGACCCCACATACAAAGCGTTCTCAAAATTTACCAAAGTAGCGAATAAATGAGGAACAAAAAAAGTGGATGGAAGGAATTTTTCGATTTTGTTTTTTTCTTCTAGAATGCTCACTTAAACGCCGATTTTGCCAGTTTTTCGACTTCAAAACTCTATCTTCTTTTAGGACGAATGTTTAGAATGGAAGCAATTTTTTTCGGACTAAGGTAGATAAATATAATGCGGTAAAAGTGATGAGAAGGGAATTTTTGAATAAAAATCTAGAATTCTAGAAATTGATTTAAAGCAACCGAAATCGAAAGTCCGAAAAAAGTTTCGTCTGATGAACAAAAGTACCACCAAATTGAAGCTGAGAGTTAACCTGATCAAAAAATCTGCTTACAGCTGAATTCAAATTTTTGAACCAATCAGCGTCAAATTTCGATATTGGGTTTACATTTGCTTAAAATAATTGAAATTTCTAGAATTCAATTAAGACATTTTGATATTTTAATGTCATGCATCGTTTTAAGCGGGTCATATTCACTAATAAAAAATGTTCATATTCATTGGTTAGAATAGCAATTTTTATGCGGGTTCATTGCAAAAAAATATTTTCGAATTTTTTAAGAATTCTAGATTTTGTTCAGATTGTTTTGAAAAAAATGATTGCCACCACGAGATTCCTGGGTCACTTTAGTCATAACTATTATAATTTATCATAAATTAATTCTATTTAAAGGGTTTAAAAAAACCGACACCCACCCCCTTAACCCGCATAAAAAACCGGTATTCCACCATGATATGAAAACATTTTTATTGGTGAATGTGACCACCGAAAACGATGCTGGACATTAAAATTATCGGAATGTCTTAATCGAATTCTAGAAATTTCAATTATTTTTAAGCCAAAATGTTGAACCTAATTATTCGAATTGGACCTGATTGGTTGAAATTTTTGATTAGCTGTAAGCCAACTTTTCGATCAGTGAAATCTCAGCTTCATTTTGGTGGTACTTTTGTTCTGCATCAGACGAACTTTTTTTTTTTCGAACTTTTCTTTCCGGTTTCACTTCATTCAATTTTTCTTAGAATTCTAGAAGTTTTAGTCAAAAATTCCTTCTCATCAATTTTACCGCATTATATTTATCTACCTTATTTCGAAAAAATGCTTCATTCTAAACATTTTCGTCTAAAAGAAGAGATAGGTTTGAAGTCGAAATGGCAAAATCGGCCGTTTAAGTTTGAGATTTCTAGAAGAAAAGAAAAAGTCAAAATCGAAAAAATTCCTTCTCTCACTTTATTTGTTCTCATTTATCGGCTACTTGTGTAAATTTTGAGGCTATTGTACTGGGGTCTAAAAGAAGATAGATTTGAAAAAAACCGTTTAGTGCTCTAGAATAGACTCACCACCTGGTGGTGTGATTGTAAAAGGTTGACTTTGGATGTGTTAATGCGTTAGACGAAGGCTAGATCTACAAACAAGGTATACTAAGATTTTTTACAACTGCCCTAGATTTGATCTAGGCGTGATTGAAAGGTTAACCAAAAAGCGACACCCACCCCCTTTAACTTGGGAAAAAAAACGAATTCCAATTTTTCAAAAGGAAAATATTTTCGCGCGCGGCACCTGGAAATTGGGCTTGATTGCCATCCACCATGGTTGATACTATGTGAATGAGATATAACTTCTTTGGGCGTCTTTGGACGAGTTAGGACTCAAAAAAACGTACTTTTTTTGGGTTAATAAAAAATTGCGATATTTAAAATTAACTATCATTTTCTCGAGAAAAATAATGATTTTTGACAGGAAAAAAATAAAAATGTCAGCCACAAAAAGCGAACGACAAATAAAAATATTAGAGCGAACAAACTGACGAGAAGAGATTAATAACTGGAATGAACCTTCAAACTACAAGTTGAGCGGTTTTGACCACAAAGTCGGCGAAATAAAGGTTGGAAACGTACACATACCGGAAATAGAAATCGCACGAAAAACAAGATTACATATGTCCACCTCTCTCTTCTAATAAACTATATTTTTCAGACGTATTTTCCCTGCAAAAATATATTATGGTTTTTGAAATATCAAAAAGCAGTAGCAAAAGGCCCATACAAATTGAACCACACTTTGCTGATCATTAACATAATTTTCCACGATTCTGAGTTATTCATCACAACAAAAGCCCGTAAATCAATATACACGTTATTACACAACAATATGACGTGACCTGTTTACATCCCTTGAATTCGAAAATTTAGTCTATGTCAGAATCAGCTAAAGGGCATATTTTAATCTGTAATGTAGCTTTCTGAGCAAAAATTTAAGGGGATGTTTCAAGGTTCTACACGGGACTTGAGAACCTCCAAACATCCTATAAAATAGTACGAAGCGTTTGGAACTTACCGTGTTCTAACAGAACTTCATCTAGAGAGTTAACAAATTGACAACAACTAAAAGCTTCAGCCAATTGTAATGCCTCCACATTGGTGAGCATCAGCCCGAGATTTTCCAAAAGAACCCAAGACTAAAATTTATCAAAATACAAAAGTAATATGACATTTTAAACGAGACATGTAAAACCGTGAGGGCAAAGGGTCTACAAAACGAGCAGGCCAAAAAAAAATATGGCCCTTCGAATCGGAAACTGGCGGGGGGCCAGAGCCAATTCCTTAACGCGGGGAAAAGAGAAATGGTAAAACGAACCCTCAGGAGATTCGAATAGGGTTAAGCTCTAAATGGTCCACGAAAGCCGCTGAGGAGGCAAAAGCGCGGGCATGTGCAGGGCTAAAAAAATGAGGCTACGGTAAATCGGTCGGGAAAAGCCGGAAATGACCGGGTAAAATTTGAAAAAAAAAATCCGCACTCCCAGCCGCTATAAGAGCAGATAAGTAAAAATAAGAAGAATGTTTTTTTTCAATAATGTAGATGTTCTTGTTTGCAATCAAATTTTGCGATTTCGTACAATGAGTTTTGTTCAAATGAATACACAATAGTCAGAATCATCATGTATAAATTGGCCTTTTTCAAGAAAGGTTTTGTTTGTCGTGTTGCTAACATCAAAAAAAATATCGAATTGACTTTTTTGTTCTAATTTCGCTCGAATTTAGCATCGATATGCGAAATTTTGTCGTAAAAAGAAATGTTTCGGGGAGAGAATAAAAATATTTGATTTTCCGTCGCGACCCAAATTTAATTCGAATATTGATAGCTTTCTGTAGGCAGGGTTTTTCAAAACAAAAAAAATTTTTACGTAGCTTTTGTTAATGAACGCCATACTTGGGCCAGCCATAATTTACTCCGAGATGATAAGAGATATCTTACAAACGGTTTTTTTGGTATCAGGGTACCAAAGTAAAATGTTTGGCATGGAAAACTTTT
The DNA here is from genome assembly GCA_004367855.1 of Oikopleura vanhoeffeni. Classification (NCBI taxonomy): domain Eukaryota; kingdom Metazoa; phylum Chordata; class Appendicularia; order Copelata; family Oikopleuridae; genus Oikopleura; species Oikopleura vanhoeffeni. Next base: position 56,189 of record SCLH01000516.1, on the reverse strand, counting down.
TTGTGTTTTCCCAAGTCAACTGGTAATAACTTTGAAATTAGCGGTTTTCTGAGGCAAAACTGGCAATTTTCGGAAAGAATATGTTTTGTTTGCATATATGCTGATAGGTAGGTAGGTTGATGTAAAGATTTGTGGTTATTTGAGACACGTATTGTGTCGATAGTTAAGGTTCTCCCGCGGGCCTACCGAGGGCTGTATGTATCTATTGGTGTGCACTTGGGCATGACAACGCTTTTTGATGTGAAAAAACAAGCATGATGCAAGAAAATATTTGATTCTAATGGTGAACCGTCGAAGTGCAATTCCATTATTAAAGCTATTCGTATTTAAATCATCAAGATTTAGATTTTATTAGGTTTCTCTCTTGAATTATGATTAAGATTAGCATTGAGCTTCCCGGCGGGGGCTTTGCGGTGCTTATTATGTATAATCTGTACACTAAGGGCATGCCCAAAAATCTTTGTGGATTTTAAAAAAATGTGTTATGAAACTGAATTTTTACAATACAATTTTGTCCTGAATAGGCATTTTCAAAAGTTTGCCTCCGGCGGGCCCTGACGGGGCTTTTCATTATGTTACCAATTTTTGCTTTATAAGACAATTGTGTACGATTAAGGGCATGGCAAAGATTTATTCTTTGCCGTACATGATACAAAAAACGATGGAAGTTTTGGCAAAAATATTTTTTTTTATAAATATATCGATCTAATTTTTTTTAATTGACACAAATTTCAATGTATTGCCTCCGGCGGGCCTGCCGGGGCTGGTCAAATGTTATTATTTGTGTACACTTAGGCATGCCAAACTTTTTGATGTGAAAGATCTGGATTGATACAAGAAAATTGATTCCCATGGAAACCGTCTCAGAAGCAAATTCCATTAATAAAAATAATTGTATTAATCATTAAGTAAGATTTTTATAAAGCGGTTCTCTCTTAATCAGTAATTAAGAAAGCTTGCTCCGACGGCCCTCCGGGGGCTGTTACATGTTACAATTTGTGTTTTAACGAATAATTGTGTTCACAGATAAGCCTGGCAACTTTTCACTTGGGTAAATGATACAAGACAAAAACCGTTGATTTATTCTCTTATAATATTCTGACTAATCATGCTGATTAAAGTGGGTTGCATTAAAAAAAATACCTAAAGTAATTAATATTTTAACGTTGTGGTAAATGTTTGCTGGTTTCATTAAGAAAATGAACTGTTATGTTGTACACTCGTGGGCATGGAAACTTTCTCGGAAAAGTCTATGGTTATTGGTTAAAAATATGGGTCGTTTTGTTCTGCGGAACACAACCCTATTTTTGTAACGCCCTAACCCTAGCCTTTCCCAAGAAAACGCTTGTGCGTTGTTTTATACCGTCTATACTGACACCGAGATACCTAACCCTAATTTTCTAATCTTTCAAGATAGATTGATATTAGTGTACCATAAAAGTTATATGACACTCGGGCATGGCAAACTTTCGTCAAAAAATAAACTAGGGTGTTGAGGAAGACAGGTCCCTACGGAACCGCCCCTGATCTAATCTCACCCCACACCTATATTTTATTTCGCTGACAAACAAGTTTATGCACGGTCTCATAGCCCAGGTGATTACTGAGAAGCATCTGAGTTGTTTCAATTATTTATTGTAAATTCAATCTTTGTTAAAGATCCGTATTTTGTTTAAAAAAATAGACCGAAATTCTCCATTACTGATTAATTTGTTAATAAGGCTAACTTTAAGAAAAAAATATCTTCGATAAACAACTAATCAAATGCATCCCTAAGAATATTTTTAATGAGCAAATCGTAACAGACGCTTATTTAACGACAACTCTCCTGAGAATTCATACAGAATATCGCAAATTGAATAATAATAAAGTTATTTAGTTAGAAGTTCATCACGCTTGGAACAAATCGTAGAATTATTTTTGATGAGTTGACACGTAAAATTTTCCGTAAATTCAAAACACCAGCCATATCAATTTACTTTAAAACGATTACAGGGTTTAATATTGTCCTCCCCATTAATTGCTCATCGAGCGGTCACCTAGTAAGCACTTGTGAACAATTAAGTGTCATTTGCGACTATCCCCCTGAAAACAAGATCATTCTTAGGAGAGCCAACAAAAAAAAAAATAGTCCAGCCAAATGCTTCCATTTGCTCTCTACGCGGCATATCCTTGTAGGTCACTTTGGGATATGTTTCTCAAAACTAGTACAATTCGGACCTTCCCTAGAATACGCAAATTACTCAATTAGGCCAACCAAAAATAGTCAGCAATGCTTTCGAACAGTTATGACTACTCTAGCGAGCTCTTAGTGGTGGCCCCTTTGGCGACAGTTCATTATAGATGGGTCATAGATCGCATCTCTGATACAATTAAACCATCAAAAATGTTGGTGCAGCATAAATGCGTTCGCATTGGCTATATAGATTTGGCGCTTAGCGTTGAAATCGTAACCCTTGCCACCGTGAGCGCAAACATGTCCTGTTACCAAAATATCGGGTAAAAAATACTCTCTCCTCGCGCGGTCTGTGATTTTAAAAGTTCATGCAGATACATAACCTATCGCACCCCAATCCCGGCATACCCAACGTAAAAATCAATTACCATTATACCTCTTATTTACAACTGTGAAAGTTGAAAAATAATAAGAAAATCGATTTCTCAGCAAATCTAGATATTGGCACCGTACCTTTTATTTTCAGTAACACCCGTTTTTCTGCAGAGTCGTTGGCACAGACATCATCCTCGAAGAATGGCAAACCTCAACCGACCCTTTTGAACCAATTCTAAAATACACAAAAATTGAGATAGATCACGGAGTATTAAAAAGATCTTACATCAGTCAAGAAGACATGCTTTGCATTTTTAGCACCGGTTCACCCTAGAATTCCGGTCGATGTAACGGATCAAATTATTACCCTTTCGGGTTTCTACGGTTCCCAATGTTTCAAAGGATGGGTCCATCAAATGAAGACCTCCGCATAATTGTATTACAACTCTTCGTCCTTCCATTATTCACTTGAACCTTCACTTAATCAAGGGATCAAATTTGCAATATGACACCCAACTTGCGCCCTGATCAAATTACAAAACATGATAACATTGGCAGGTCATGTCTACAGTATCCCATCATGAGAATTATATTGTTAATTATGTCTGTAAAAATACCATTTATCTTCAGAACAGTGCCCCAAGATATGACCCGAGAATCACCGAACAAGGTTTGGCCTCTCCGTTTGTCCTTTTTAGATGACCTCAGACTATAGTCGAGATTCAGAAAATAGAATCGGAGCCGCTGGCAACATACGATCCTTTATGAATTTTGAGTCACATCAAAAAATACCCACTTTCCAAAACTAATACGCGTCTAGCAGGAACCGCCCGGTTTTTTTGATATTGCCCGGTTATATTACAAGAGCTAATTTATCGGTTAGTTCTCGAAAAAACCGCCCACTGAGGAGATTTTTCTGGACCTGAAAAAATATTCTGGACGATCGGGTCCAAAAATTACCAAGGATTATCAAAAAACAATTGACCCCCTCCGAGAAAATCCGCAGAAAACAATTACCGACCCCCACCACACGGAAAGGTCATTTAACACGTTTTTAGCCTAAACATTTTGAGGTCTGTGATTATTGCAATGCCAATTAAGAAAAACTGAGCAGTAACGAGACTTCGAAATTATACAGACTACTAAAATGTGATGACAAAATTAAAGCTAGAAAAAAAAATGAAAATATTGAACAAACCACAACCCGGAGAGTACAAATAATAACACGTTTTAGATATCTTTAAAGCTGGACTAATGACATTAAACAACAAGATTGAAAAAACTGACGTCATATAGCTAGAATTGTCATAAGCATGTGGATAACAAATTTCTAACAAAAAGAAATGAAAAATTATCGACACCAATAAAGAAAAGTTGATACATATTACAATTTATTTGTATTCTTGACTAAACTGGCAACCTAATCGAATTGATAAAATAAGGTATCATTTCTAGAAGTTCATTGAGGAATGTAATGAAAAATTCGTTCAAAATTAAATTTAAGAACCAACCAGAGACGGCTACATAATTACACGTTTATTTGATACTCTCTTAACTGGATTTTGAAATGTGAAATGAGAAATATTGTCACGGATGCAAGGCAGTGTAAGTGGTGCGAAAAATGATAGTGTAACATTAATTTACATCAGGAATACCCAAAACTGCTTGGACCTTTTGGGAAATAGCCATATGGTAGATCTATCCTGATCTTACAAAATAATTACACAGGAAATTTATATCTTGCCGCCTGGGACCACATGCGAAGAGTTCATAGATAACACCTCTAACGAATTTTCAATTACTATTCATCCCTAAGAGACTCGCACCATACGATCTCACTCATACTTTGCATACAACCAACAGGAAACACTTAATTGGTTAGTAATTTGAATGAAGACGGATTTTTTGAAATTCCAATCAGTCTTTTCTAGAAACTCCGAAAAAACCGCCTGAATATTGAAAGGTTTTCGCTCTCAAATAATACTCTCACTGAGGCTTACATTTACACGAATGCAGTATTAATGAATATGCGGAGAAGCGAAGAAATTTTTTTATGTCTCTGATAGAGGCCAATTTTTGTCGACAAATTGTTTCAAATATTGAAAAAAAAAAACAAAAAAAAAATAATATTTTTTCATGAATTATCATGTTATTTGAGTTTCAAATATTTGAAAATTATATTAAACTTTAATTGCCTCCACCCGAATTCAACGCCGATCATAATTATAAAAAAAGCCACGAATCGAGCCTTTAAAAACAATGTTGTTCTAGCTTTTATTCACCTATGAACCGAAAATTGAGAGTAGGTTCTAAGACCTAACTGTATTAAATATTCCACTACGGTACTTTAATTGCTAGTAGATATTAACAATCCAAATGTTCGTAGCGTCAAGAATTTTGAAAACAAGCCAACGATAAAATAGCATTTCCGTACATTATGTCACCAAGTGATTCTAATGTTCTTGACAAAAAAATATATTTTTGCTTCCGGTATTGCAACGATGACCATTTACCGCTTGCCTTCAACATGAATCCTTAAAATTTTGTATCTTACATTATTCGAACTATATTAGCAATAGAAAATATTAAAGTATTAGAATAACATTCTTAAAAGTAAACAGAATGTCTCAACTGGCACGGCTAGTCAGACGAATTTTAATTTGACACGAACATTATTCATATGGACAATCATTCGTTAAAATATTAGATTTAAGCCCATAGAATTATACTGTCTGAGCAATAAACTGCAATCCATGACAATACTTTCATTCAATTCAATAATCCAAATCAACGAGAGACAAAAACAGAAAAACTGTAATCATCGACCGTCTTACGATGTCAAATTTAATTTATTGGACCAATTTCATCACATTCCTAATGAAATTCTAGCAAGTTACCTATTTTTATACAATAGTCCATTTTAAATACAAAAAACTGGTAACTATGACACTTTTTGGTACTGTCAAATTTCATTTTAGAAGTTTATCACATTGCTTTATACATGTCTAGCTATATGACCGTATTCATTTTAATTTCAATGTCCAGCTTAAAGATCAAAAAACGTGTAAATTGACCCCTTTTTTGGTGTCAAATTTCATTTTTCACATTATCACATTTATCTGTAAATTCTAGCCTTACTGCCAGGTTTTCATTGGATTTCATAATCAACCTAAAGATAGAAAACACGTGTTAATATACCGCGCAGGAAGTCGATTTTGATCTTGATTCATTTTTTTGAAATCCCTTCAATTTTTTTTGGACCCGATCCGAAGTTTCACAAAAAATCCTCAGTGGGTTATCGAGAAACCATAAATTACCCTGTTTTTAAAAAAAAAAAACCGGAAATTCAAAAACACCGGGACTCTGCAGTGACCCGCTAGTTTGGAAAGTTATATTATGACCCAAAATTCAAAATCGTATTGCACTTCCGAGTATCGAACGAGTTTATAAGGCATCTCAAAAAAAAACAGACCAACCTCTGTTTCGGTGTCTCGGGTCATAGTTCATTTCTGAAAAATATTTTCTACAGATTCAAATTCACCAATAAATTCTCTACGATGCATTGTTAACATGACCCCAACAGGATTCATTTTGTAATTTGAACCCCAAAGTGGGCAATTACAAATTTGGACCCCTGAAATGAAGTCAGAAAATTTGAAGCCACGAAAGGGTTACAAAATCAGTATCTTCATACCACCAACAGTGACCGAAGAACACGACAATTTAATATTTGACCAGTAATTCCGGAATTCTAGCCGGTTCCAAAATCAAAGCATGCTTGCGATGTTATCAAACCTTGACTCTCATGTATTTTTTAGAATTTTCAAAACGGTTCGAGCCATCTTCGAGAGATGTCGTGCAACTGACCTAGACCTGCAGAAAAAGGGTCCGCTGAAAAAAAATACCGCCATTATTTTCTAACATTTTTGACAACTATCCCTTGTCCGTCGCGGTTGTCCGTTTAAAGTCATATTACTGAAGTATTTAAAAAAATATAATTTTTGGGAGGCGGTATCTTTACCATGGACAGTTTTTATAGCTGGATAAAAAAATTAAAAATTTTGTTAGTTTTTGTGAGGCAATTTAAAATTCCCATGCTAAAGATACTTCCATGTTTTTTTTCATCTTTCAAACGAGATTTTACCTGTAAGGTAGTGCTGTTAGCGCCAGATAAATAGTAGAATATGTGATTCGGTTTGACATATCTTCGCCTTTTACTCGCTGTAAATATAATTCTGGGTATTGATGGAGCCAATAAGATAACTAAAAACGTTTTTGGTTAGCTTTCAAGGATGTGGGCGACGATAATAGAGAGTTATTAGAATTCTAATTTCTATTTACTTTTTTGATACACCTATTTTGTAGAGAATTTTCTGCCAAGTTTTTTCACTTATAAGATTTTTTCGAAGAAAAGTCGGTTTTTCGGGGGTTGAAATTAAAGGTTAAATTAAGGGTGACGATAATTGAGATTTCTCAGATAACTTTTTTGATTGTCCTATTTTGTAGAGAATTTATCACTGAATTTTTTAACTGTCAGGATTTCTTCTGAATTTTGAATTTTTTTCGAATAAAGTAAGTTGTAGAAAATTTATACTTCAAAATTTCAACAAAAACTAGAAATTCACAAGTCGTTCCTGAGACTTTGGAGATTAAAATCGAAAAAAGGCTTCCATTTGAACCATAATTCAGCCTTTGCGGTGAATTTGAAGCACAAGTTAAAAAAATTCTATATATTTTCAAAGAGGAGTAGGCTTTTGCGCGAGGCTCCCAAATAAGCTGTTTTGACCACTAGAGGCAAAATTTTGAAAAAAGACTTCCATTTGGTGATGAGTATTTATATATACATTCTAAATTGCAAATATCAATAAAAAGTGATGAGAGATGAATGAGGAGTAGGCTTTTTAGTGCTTTGAGGGACGCCTACTAAAAACGATTTTCTGAGCGTAGGTTGAAGTATCAGATGCTCTGAATAGTACTGGCACCTACCTTAAGAGTTGTACTACGTATTTGGAAAAAAATAATTATTTCTGAAGCCAGGTTTCTCAGAAACTTTACTTGAAAATTTGTAAAAAAGAGCTCAATTATCGTCGCCCACATCCTTAAAGCCAAAAAACCTGCAAAAATATTCTGTATAAAATTACCACAAAAATCAACTGGGTAAATGTCGCAGGTATAACGACTTTTAAAATTAATTTTCAAATGTTATAACATGTGTGAGCTTCAAGGAAATTTCGATTAACC
>SCLH01000516.1:32855-44119 GCA_004367855.1 Oikopleura vanhoeffeni | reverse complement strand
CTTTTAAAAGTCTGGCAGAAATTTTCGCTCCGACCTTGTCCTTTTAAAAAAAATATCTTTTCCCCCATAGTAAAAATTTTTAGGGAAATTTCAATAAACTAAGTTTATTTGAAGAAAGCTTTATAATATACATAAAATAATAGGAATGAAAAGACAGGCGTTTCTCGAGGCGCGTTGAAGCAGTTTGCAAGCCATTTGACGAACAAATTTATATTTTCGCACTGGAACTTCCCTAATCCCACAATTAAAAAAATGCCAATCAAGCAGGCTGCAGCACAGGGGCAGCCATGTTGCGGAAGTTTCACATTCACACGATTATTTGCACAGCAAATCACTTCCATAATTATTTTAAGGGCCAGTTCAATTATCTTGGGAATTGTATCGACCAGGTTTGGGGTTATTTTCTGATAATAGCATGGCTCTCTTTGGGTTCTATAGATTGAGACAAGAGATCTAGGAAAGAATGAGGATCCTTTGCTGCCCTCGTGTAATACTTGTTTTACCAGTTGCCATTGAATATTTATTTCTTCCAGTTGTTTTACTGAAAGATCACCGGCGTTTATGGATTGACGTCTTGCAGCACCTGTACTTTTTGAGTCCATACCCGAAGAAAATAATCATCTATTTTCGCTTTTATTCCGCGTGAACATCCGATTTGAGTTTCTAAGCAGATTGACTTTGGAGTTTGCTTGGCGCAAGTAAGATTTTCTGGGCCATCTCTATTTGAACAATTGAAACTATAAAATTTTTATTTTTGTTGTTTGCAGTAAGATTTGATCTGCACTTTAAGATTTATAAATTGTTGGGATGAGAGAATGAGATGCTCAAGAATAAGATTTAAGAAAAAAGTGAACACAAATTAATTTTTCTGTTAATTTTGACGAACCACTATAAAATCCTTCTTTGTCTATTTTCCGAGAATGAAAAAAAGTACGAGACATCATTGTCATGAAAGCCGAGGAAAATTACCTCGTTGAGCGGCAAAAGATTATGCAGATACTCATAAAAATGTGTCAGTTGTGGAGCAAGCAATCAATCAAATACAATCCCCGATTAAATGACGACTCCTCATCATGAGGTGCGAGTTTGTTCGGGCCAATCGGATTCTCATTTCGATTTCGAAAACACTTCTTGCGTCATATTTTTTATTCTAGAACGTTCTTTTTATTCGAGTCGTTCTGACCTTGATCGCTATTAGCCAAATTAAATTTTCGCGTAGGTGGGATTAAGATTATTCATTTCGTGGTTATGAAACTTGTTTCGCTCGTGAGCAATTTAAATATCGGGCACTGTATATAAGCTTCCAATAAAACATCGGAGAAAACTCTTCAAGCGCTGAAGTTTCGGACGAGTCATATCAGAGAAAACTCAAACCCTCTTACCCACATTTACTTGAATAAAAAGCTAAAAATATTTTTGCTCATTTCAGAGGGCAGGATGCCTCACTTATAATTCATCACCAAACAATTTAGTTTCTATCTCCTTCCCAAGTCCGTAGCCCACCAGATTGCTGAACTGTCACTCATACTACATGAGTCCTTCATTCTACAATACATCAAAACATAATATAATACATTTTTATAAAAGAAAATAATTAAGTTTTCCTTTAACCCTTATTCCTTACCGATTTATTGCATAAAATTTGAAGTTAATTTAAAAAATAACTTTTAATTATAGAATATTTGCAAATCTTAAACTATATTATTGAAACATCAGAAAATGTTGAGAATACTTCTTCAGAAGATGGTTTCCGTTATAGAATTTTCCTCCCTGCCCGCGCCCGAGGTCACGAAGCTAGCTAATCTTTTTCCAAATCAGCAACTCCCGAGTTTTTACTTGTCAACGTTCACTTTCCTCCGAGGTTCTTCATTTCTTTCCTGATGTTGTTTCGTCCTGTGTCAATTCATCTGGCTCCCTAATGCTCGTCATTCGTGACCGTAAAGGTCTTGTTTCTAGGGCAAAAGGCTCGTTGCTTTCATAAAACCCCAAGGGGCCGTTCTGACTGCAGTCTACTAAGAGCCCAGAAATTTCACAACCTTGTCTTGATGAATGTGCAAATCATCACCGCGCATTGATTCTAAGTCCCTCGACGAAATATATGTGAGGATTGAAATTCGTCATCTGGTCCCCCGAATCTGATACTAAACAAATCGCGCCTGAATTTTCCAAGCGACTCATTTTCTAAACCATTTTATATTTAATTTTGTCATTGTCATCAATCGAAAACTCAAAAATACTGTTTTGTTGATACAAAATTCTATCTTGCCGTAAAAATGGAAGATATATAATCAGTTAAAAAGGCGAAATTCCAAAACGACAAAATACAGATTTTAAGGGCTTAAAAATGCTGTTCCAAGAAATCCACCAGGAACAACATTTTTAAGGTTTCAAAATATAAATAATGCCGTTCCGAGCAATCCACCAGTAACGACATTATTTAGATTTTAAGGGCTTAAAAATGCTGTTCCAAGCAATCCACCAGGTACAAAATTTTTAAGGTTTCGAAATATAAATAATGCCGTTCCGAGCAATCAACCGGGAACGACAAAATTTAGATTTTAATTAAGAAACGCTGCTTAAGTCATTATATAACATTTGTTTGGAGTTAACTTTGTCGGCATTACTAATTATAATATATTCGCTTCCAAAAAATTCCTGCGGAATTTTTTTCAAGCTGTCCTTTTAAACCGCTTTGGTGGAAATTTCCCCTTCGAGGTTGTCCTTTTAAACGGTCGCTAGCAGGAATTTTTTGCTCTGACCTTGTCCTAAGGGGTTGTCCTTTTAACCACACTCTACTGTAAATAATAAAATTAAAAAAAACTGATCCGAATCGAACCATTTTTTTTTTTTTTCCGAGATTACTGAAATTGTTTAATTATCAGTTTTGGTTTAAAAATTGGGAACAATGATCTGATCAGGATCATTTTTTTAAATTTATTTTTCTCTAAATAATTGTGCTCAGTTTGAGCTATCTAAGAACTCAATCGGATGAGTCGTTTTCAAAAGCCGAATTATATAAAAAAAAATTGCTAAAAAAACTAGCTAATATGTGCCAGGAGGCCCTCTAATCGATATAGTACGAAATCCGAACTCTCACCATCCATTTTGGGGCTCTGAAAAACAGACCATTTGATCTCCCTTAAAATAAATCGGCGTCATTTTTGTCAAATTTGTTATTAAAAATTATAATTTCACACCGCTGAGTATTATATATATGACAATTCCGAGGTAACTATTATAACTTTTTGTGTTATCCAAACCGAAGTTGTTATTTACTTTTAACTTACAGCTCTGAAAATCTAAAGATATTGGAAATTAATAAGTTTGATTTTTTGCCTGACAAATCGTCACTGTACTGATTAAATATATCAGATTTATTAGCATTAATAGTGAAAAATTATAAATTAAATTATAGCCTATAATTTATTGGCCATGGAATTTCAATGGTGAATAAGTTTAACGTAAATAAGACTAGATTAGTTAAAACATTGTATAATATTAAAAAATACCTGCCCATTAAAAGAGGTGACAGTAAAACTTAAATTTTTATTTCTTCTAAAAAAATACGAAAAAACATTCGAGATAATCAATTTTCCATGATGGTGTAAAATTTCAATTCGAAAATTTGATTAAAATTAAATATAAAAATTCACTTGTTTCAAAATAGAAATGAAAATATAAGATAGGAAAGCAACACCAATAAACCTGGTCAATGTGATTTTTCGAAAACTACAGTATGTAACATTTTGCTCCCTTTTTTCCAATTTGGATAACTTGCTATCCGCCAATGAGAACAATCAATTTTGGCAAATACCTACGTCTTTTCCAGATTAAACCAATCAAAACGGTGGAATTCAGATTTATCCAAATTGGAAAAAAGGAGCAAAAATGTTTTACTGCCGACTCTATAAAAATTTAGTGCTTAATTATATCGAAGATAATACATGCCGCCGTCTTTTCAACTTCGTTTGCCAAATATCAACGTTTAACAGACATAAACTATGTCACATAGTAGATAATAATAATTATTAGATTATAACAATGATTATTAAATCATTTTAATGGTAACTCTTTTTTAATGGAACCACCTCTCTCCCGAAAAACCGTAGAAGGTACTAGAGGGAAATTTTCAAAAAGGCAGGTAGTTTTTTTAGGTCAACCCACCTTAGTCATGACGATTACGGGAAAACCATAGGCGATATCGAGAAACGTTTGTTTTTTGGCATTCCAACTGCCAACTAAAAAAAAGCCTTAATGGGAATTTTTTTTTTTTTCATCGACTACCGGTTCAAGTAAGCCGGAGATTATTATATACAACTGTAGGTATTTTCAGTATGAAAATTTGAGAGAAAAAAAACGTAACTCGTTTTTACGACAATCTGTGGGTATTAGAATGATCCGAACATAAAAATTTAAACTTTCCGACTGATTTAAAGAAAAAGAAATGGGCCCATTCGAGATTCGAACCTACCAAAAAATTACATTCCGGTTTTATATCCGGTGAACCGGATGTCAAATCGACTTAATAAAATTTCTCCATTGAGCTTTTTTAGTTGGCAGTTGAATGCAATGGTTTTCCCGTAATCGGCATGACTAGGGTGGGTTGACCTAAAAAAACTACACTGTACCTAAAGGTAGTTTTGCAAGATAAAACTTTTGGAAATATTTTTTTTGGTACCCGAGTATCTGGTGGAGTTTTTTCGCTGATAACCGGTTAACTGGTCGAGGTCAAAAATCGAAAACTAAAATTGACGGTTAAAATTTTGGCTATCGGATCCAAAAAACCATTTACAGATATCTTTCACCGTTTAATTTCCAGAGGAGTGGTTCCTTTAAAAAAAGCTACATAAGAAAAATTTACAATTTAATCGCGCTCAAAGCACAAGCTCATACAAAAAAAGCGCCAGCGGGAATTCTCTTCGATATACTGAAGGATTCATGCGGACTTCTGATTATTTCTTAGGATGAATAGAAACTTTTAAATAAAACGTGCGATAAATAAGGTTTAACAAAATCTCAAGAAACAGTGGTTGCATTGAAGGCATAAATGAAATGTCAATGGCGCGGGAGCGAAAAAACGAGCGAATCGAACCGTGGGAAAATAATGAACTTTTTTCTCACGACCTGGAATAGCAACTGGACAGAGATGAATGTGCACGTATAAAATAAATTGGTTACATAACAGTACAACAAATTGTTTCCATTGTTTTTTCCAAGAATGATTTCTTTTGGTAGGGCGAGCTGGTTAAAATGAGGTCAATATCGCTATCATCTGATAACTCATCAAGTCTGAAATTATATACAAGTTTATGGCCTGAAAATATAAAAAAAAATTAATAATTTAAAAATATCATTCGGTATTCTGATCGGGTTTATTTTGAGACCTTCTCCGCTGAGAGAAAAACCTGGATTTTTTCATGGTGTCAAGGTTTTCCAACTGAAAACTTAAAAATTTATGACGATCTAAGTTATTGAGGAGGTTCTTTATGCGATGAAAGCCTTTTCAGATGAATATTTAAGAAAAACTGTAAGTGATACAGACATAACTACTAGTATATAGATTGGTGGACACTATTTATGTATCATCCGAGTATGATATAATACTGAGCGCGCCTGAATTTTCTGACACACTCACCTAAACTTATTAGTTTACCGATCTGCCGTTCCGAGTGATCCAACCGGAACGACAATATTAAGATATCAATGGATAAAAAATGTCGTTTCGAGATATCAACCCGGAACGACAAAAATTAGATTTTAATGGATGAATAATGCCGTTTTTGAGAAATCCACCAGGAACAACACTTTTAAGGTCTTTAAAATATAAATAATGCCGTTTCGAGCGATCCACCAGTAAATACATTATTTAGATTTTAATGAGGAAAACGCTGCTTAGGGGGGTTGGTGTCGCAAATTTGAGCCTCTTCCGAGCATTTCCGCCAAATAGCAAAGGTGATATTCCAAAAACCATTGTAACTAAACAAAACCAAACCTTTGCGGTAATTTTTGAACTTAACAGTAATCTGATACAATCCCACCTACGCCGACACCTACCGCTTTTTTAAAAAGCTTTTTAACAAGGACACGCAGTTCGTACCTACTCTCTTCAAATTTCATTTCATTTTTTTGTGTCAGGCTCCGAAAGCCTTACAAATAATGCAAAAGCCGCTTTGTTTTAACATTTTGCTTTTCAGCGGACAAAAACGCAAAAAAACCCAAAAATTTTGAAATGGTCAGTTTGGGAGGCTTCAGGCAAAAGCTATCTCCCTTCACCAGTTTGAAAGATACAGTTTCGACTCCATACTGCATCTGAAAGAACAAAGACCTTGTTGACAATGAACGAGAGTTTTTTTGAAAATTTTGATCGCGTCTCCTTGGGGGCCATGTCAACTTTTCCATTTTGAGCCTAAATTTGGAACAAAATTTAGAAACCAGAAAAAAACACTTCAAATATATTTTTTCCGTAAATACAAACCTTTTAAAGATTTGGTACAATTTTTAACTCGGATCAGCGTCAAAAGAAAAACAGAATTAGCGCACTTTCCAATTTAAAATCAGTAAATAAGATCATAAATTTTTTTCGTTTTTTGGCCGCCGATAAGCAAAACTTTTTAAAACAAAAGCATTTTGCCATTATTTGTAAGAATTCTTCCGGAGCCTCACACAAAATATAATAAAAATGATGAAAATTGAAGGAGTAGGTAGCGAAACTGCGTGGTCTTTTTAAGAAAGCTTTTTAAAGCGTAGGTGCGCGTATGGTGCGATTGTATCAGATTACTGTTAAGATCCAAAATTGCCGCGAAGCTTGGTTCCTGTTAGTTTACAACATGTTTTTGGAATATCACCTTTGCTAGTTTGGCGGGAAATGACCTTGGAAGAGCTCAAAATTTGCAACACCCCACTCCCCTTAAAGGGCGGTGGTCATGTCTGTATATATTAAAGGCCCTGAGAGGCATAAAAATGCTCCAAATTAATAAGGGTGATGAATTAAGTGTACTAAGAACCCCAATCACAAAAAAAAATTTTTTCGTAAAATTTTTCATTTTTCGAATTTTTTTTTAAAGTATTTAAAGAGAAATAAAAATAACGTTTGCTCGAATTTTGACCACTAAAAACCTTCAAAAATAATCGACTTGACGTAAGCCAACTTTCTCCAATCAGTGCTTCACTGGCTTTCCCTTTTGAGCATACTTTTCGAAAAAATCAAAGCACTTTTTTTTTCGTAATTTTTTCGAAAATGACCAAAAAAAATTCATATTTCGAGTTTTAGGCTGTCAATTGCAAAAAGCTGTGATCATCTCTTACATATGTTCTGAGGAGTACTTGACAGAAAAAAATTAAGCATTTTGAAAATAAATATCCTCGAGGAAGACATAGATTTTGAAGTCTGAAAATTGTGAAAAATCTTCGGTTATTTGCGTTCTAGGAATTGTTCAGTCACCGGATCAAAAAAAAGCTTGTAAATTAACAGTTTGACATACTACCGTTACGTTATCTGTGAAAATTTGAGCTCAATTTGATATACCATCCTGGGAGATAAATTTTGCAGTTTGGAAAAATGTCACCTTGATTACGAACTGGTACTGTATGGTGGTAATGGTCAGATAAATGATTTGTGATGTACTTTTTCCCGCAAGATTAAGGATAGATCTCACAAATTTGCATTTTTAGAATTTATTGCTCAAAGATTCAATTTTCGCTGAAATAGCTCTGCAAAATTGCAAATCAGACATGACCCCCCCCCTTAAAAGGTCTCTAATTGAGTCATTTATCGGTATATTAAAAACTTTTATTTTGTCCTGAAAAACCCTATCTATACGGCCTATAGATCCAGTTAACATCATTGAAAAAGTTTTCAAATATATTTTCTACCTGTATCCGTCGTTTGCTAATTGTGCTCGTATCGAGCGTTGTGCGTCTGATTCATCATCAGCCAAAAGAAAGCGTTGCGCATCATCCGTTCCAACACGAGTATAACCCGCTGTGTCGTTGCGCTTGGAAAAGGTGGCACGAGTTAATATGCTTGAAATACCTTCACGGGGCATCAAGTGTTTTCGGTCATATATGAGCCTACAAAATTACAGTTGATCATTAAAATAAGGAGATGATTTGAATATAACAACTGTTACACTTGTATCAGCTACAAAGAAAAAACACAAATGTACACATGCTTTATGGCTTACATAATTTACATGCTTACATAAGCTTTGGCTCATAAGGACAAAATTTTGGAAAGTTTTAAAATAATTTTCGGACAAAACATGCCGTATAAGATTTGTATCAGACATTTGAAAAAATACTTTTCGATTCTCCTATCACGCCCATATTGTCCTTATAGAGGAACATGTCAAAATTAAAAGCGTAGGTTTTGTCAATAGTGTCCTTATAGACGTAAACTACAGTAATTAAATCAGCCCTCAATAAAATTTAAACCAAAAACATTTTGTGCAATTTTTTTGGATACGTTATAAAAAAAAATTTGCCAAAAAGACTCTTTGAAGGATATATTCTAATTTATTTGTTAAAATGAGACAGCGCTTTTGTCAGTAATTATACGTTGAATGAATATTAACCTATTCGTAATTACGGCATTGTAAAATCCGGTGAGCCCCTCGTTGAGACTAAAATAGTCCCAAAAAGTGACCCACTCGTAAAAATCGTTTTTGAGAGTTCGATTGTGTGAGGTGTATGAATAAAACAGCAAAAGAAAAAAAATACTAAGCAGGGGCCTTTAATGAAAAATACACAAAAATCTGTAAAGAACTGGAACGCGGTCATATCCGTCTTTTCGTTATATTTAGCGTCAAAACAGACGGGTAATCGTTAAAAAGGTAGGTTTTTTCAATCATAGTTTGCTGAAAAATTAACTCGAGTGTACATTAAATGTGTTTTGGTGCATACAACGCGCTTAGAATACGGCTAAGGAGCATTTATCGAATAATACAGTCAAAGCATTACATTATTTTTTCATCATGTCTGTTTCGAAAATAGATGTTTTGTTCAAAACAAACTAAAAATGTAGCAGGCATTCATATTTTATCTAGTCGTTCAAATAAACGAATTTTTGACGGCGGTATTTTTCGCTTACAAGAAAACATATAACCACCCATTTTAAAAAAAATCAATTTGTTGTTAATTTTAAAACGCAAAAATAATTATTTTTTTTTCTACCAAAACTTTACGGTACTTTTTTGAAAATGCGGTTACCAAAACTGTCGTCAGGAAAAACATGATGGTTGGGGTGAGAATAATGGGGTTCCCAAGCTATTTTCCAATGGTAAATATACCCGCCGATTTTATGTAAATGTGCCTGCCTATTATGCCTAATGACATCCTGCAGAAATCGTAAAAATGCTTCTCGGACCTAGAGGACACCAAGTGGTTGAAAAAGAAAATTAAATATTTATTTGATAGAATAATCATTCTAGAATCTAGATGATAAGCAACATCTTCAGGAGGGAATTAACTCGACGGCTGGAATAATTTTTCATTAATTTGAGCCCTTTTTTCAGACGCCAAGTTAAAGATAGAAAACACTTTATCTCAAATACTGTTGTGTACATTTTTAGGCGAGGGGAAATTTCGAAAAATAAAATATATCCTTGAATTTTCAGGGTCAAACCTAGTAGGATAATCGTTGCATCTATTAGGACAATCAAGATATATAACACATAAGGACCACCGGCAGATTAAATAGACGGGTTAATAATTAAATTGTAAAAACAAACAAAAATCGAATTGGCCACAAAAATAATCTTGATTTCGATCTTCAAAATGTAGGAGTTTATTAAATTGACATTAATATGGCAGCGGTATTTTCCGCTTGAGTAAACCAAAATTTGTTTTAAAAGGGCTGGCTTTCATACCAGCAATTTTTGGCGTTGCTATTTTACGCCTACCAAAAAATTTGGAAAAACAAATAACAAATTTATTCGCTATTTTAATGCAATTCACAAAAAAAATTTGGTGCAAACTAAATAAATTCATTTATTATTTTAATTTAAGTATCAGCCCTTAATACCCGTTCGGTTCTCCTAGATCCGACGTCCGGTTTCGTGATTCGTTCAGAAGGATGGGTTTATATTTTTTCACATGTATCATTAAAATATATGAGGTAAAAATAACCCTCGTGAAGTAAAAAAGTTTTGTTGCGTAAATGTATAAAATATTACCAAGTTGCCATTAAATTCAGCGAGGGTTACTTTGATTGAATTTTGATAAGGAAATAAATTGAAGCGTGGGAAAATATCAGCTTAATTTCACACGCTTTGATTGAGTGGTTAATAAAGCGGGAAGAGGGTAATTTTGAGAAAATGATGAATTTTAGAATTTCCAGGAACCTGATTCCAACCCAGACATAAAAATAATTTAAACTAGAATTGCCTATAGTAAAAAATGCAGAAAATTGGGTTCAAAATTCATAAATTTAACATAAATGGGGTCATAACATAGGTTTTATAGCATGAGCTTCGTTAGAATCATCCTTTTTTTTAATTTTACAGCAGTTGGTTCAGAAAAAATGCTTTACAGTAAAGTAGGTTTAAAGCCGGATCATTCACGGTCAAAATACCGTAAATGCGCCATTAAACCAGCAGGGGGATATTTTCCAACCACCATTGATTTAAAAAATATACCCCCGCCCAACTAACCTAGCCTACTGTAATGAGTCCATTTAAAAATGTATTTAAAAGATGTCTCCTGACACCCCTTAGGCTAAAACGGTCGCATTTTGTGGGATCATTAGGATCTGGAAATTAATATTTGTCAAAATCACCGTAATCCCAAATTAAGCAATGACGTAATTATACGAGCGAGAGAGATGGAGATATTAAAACATATTATAAACATTATAAGATTGAATGGGTTTTTTATCGACAAAAATGAATAAGTTTTCAAATTAAATCACAGCCCCCTTTTTTTCCTTTCCGCGTTGGCTTCTTTTTATTAAGTGCTGCTCGGGTTGCCGCCTAAAATGTAAATTAATTCGTCAACAAGGTCGCTTTTTTTATCGGTAGGCCCACCTAAGGGGTATTTGTTCTGAGAGAACTAGACTAGATAGCGACGGTTCACTGGTAATTCGCAAAAAAACGTTGACCAACCACGTGATCAACCTAGGAAGCCAAAAAAATTTTCTACCGCATATTTTTTCCCAAGGTTTAACGTGCAGAAAACGATTTGTCACTATCTTGTCTAGTTCTCCCAGTCGAAATCACAATGGGCCTACCGAAAAAAACGACCTAAGGTCGCTTTTTTTTTAGGTGGCC
>SCLH01000516.1:15258-28215 GCA_004367855.1 Oikopleura vanhoeffeni | reverse complement strand
CCACCCCCTAAAGAAAAAATATAATTTTTTTTTTTGAAGAAAGATATTTAACATTTATCAAACGATAAACATTTTGACAATTATTTTACCTCGAAAACCATTCGAACACCATCCTTTGTCAAGGCAGAACATTCAATATAATGGAGAGCGCCAATTCTATCAGCCATAACTTTTCCTTCTTCATTTTTAACAGGCGCCTTAAGATTTTTATTTTGAATTTTAGTTTGTATTTAAATTGATTTTTATAAAGTTATAAATAGTTTATAAATAATAACGCAAAATACCTGTCTGTTTCGTGCTAACTCTTTGATTGTATTTGGATCATTTCTAAGATCTCGTTTGTTTCCTACAAGGACAATTGGGACATTTGGACAAAAATGTTTCACTTCTGGAACCCTAAAATTTGAACATACTTTTTGAAAATTAAAATTTGTGATTTTTTACCATTTTTCTGGAATGTTTTCGAGGGAATCGGGAGAATCGACCGAAAAACACATAAGAATGACATCGGTATCGGGGTATGATAGTGGCCGTAGACGATCATAATCTTCTTGACCGGCAGTATCCCATAAAGCTAGTTCAACCTAAAGAACATTTTTGAATCGCAATATGTGAAATAATAGTGTACGAAACTTGAAATTTAGCCTATGGTCGTTTTTTAAACTGTTCAATTTAAGGGGTATCTCAGATACCGTATGACTGATTTCCGGTCACGTAATCAACCTGGGAAGCTAAATTTTTTTTCTACCGTATATTTTTTCCAAGGTTTCTCATGCAAAAAACCATTTGTCGCTATCTTGTCTAGTTCTCCCAGTCAAAATCACAGTTGGACAATCTTAAAAAAACGAACTATATGAAAAAATTGAATATTTTGTGCGCATTCATGCAATTCAAAAATTTAAAAAAATATCATGTTTGATATATATAGGATGCGCAGCCGGCAAATTTCTCACTTTTTAACTATCTATAATATAGATTCTATATCAGCGAAAAATTAAATAAAAAATATTGAGCAGAATTCAGCAGTGAAAAATAATAAAAAAATTTGATTTTTTACCGGTAATGATATCAGTTATTGATTTAATTTGGGGACGGTAAGCTGGGGTTTGCTGCCGAAAATTAGTTTTTACGTTATTCCTGTTCTCCTGAAAATTAAACACATTAAAGATGAAGAATCGGGCCTGGTTAAGGCTGGGAAAATTTTTCAGAGCTAATTTAGAATCGTCCACCTACGCCTTTTTCACCAAAATTTTTTCTGAATTTTTCGAATATTTTATTTTTTAAATTTTTTTTTCATAATATGACAAATTTTTTTGTGAGTACGACCGTCATCATATAAAATCGAAAAAATAAAGTTCATTATAATCAAAATTCGAGTTTTTTTCGGTGGCGATAACCCCTGGGTCGCAAAAGAATTTACATCAAATCATTTTAAATATAGGAGTGCTTTCATTATGACGGACCAAAGAATATAAAAGCCGAGTCCCACTAAAAAAAACAATAAAAATTACCCTTGCCAATTTTCGCCTCTTAAATTTCGATTCAATGAAATAATTTTCGCTTGATATTCATAAAAATTATCAAAATGGAGATATCAAATGTCAAAAAAAATATTGCCAAAAAATTTCTCTTCAAAAAATACCCAGATAAGTATATTTCCGTTTCCTTATGCTCAGTAGTAATAAAAATACAAAAAAAATTGTAATTTGACACCGAGGGAGGTGTCAAATAAAATATTGCCATAAAATTTCTCTTCAAAAATTACACAGGCAAGATTTCCATCTCGACATATTCAGCTGTGAAAAAATACGAAAAAGTGTACTTTGACACCAGATTGGAGGTGTCAAATGTCAAAAAATCATTGCCAAAAAATTTGTCTTCAAAAACTACCCAGGTAAGTATATTTCCATCTATATATCCATTATGATGCCCGGGTGACATAAATATCTTATTCCCTATTCTTTTAACACGCAAATAAGATATTTATGTTACCCGGGCATCCTAATCGATATATTCAGAAGTAATACAAATACAAAAAAGTGTAATTTGACACAAATGGAGGTGTCAGATGTCAAATTAAATATTGCCAGAAAATTTCTAGTGAAAAAGTCTAATGGCGCAAGTTTTCATGAGAATTTTTGTAAGATTCTCTGAAAACCGATTTTACCGGTTGAGAACCACATTTACCGGTGAATTGGTTGCCTGGGAAAAACGAAAAAAATTCCGTTTCTGAATTTTTGTCAGGTACACGATGCAAAAAACCGTTTGATGAAACCATGTCTGAGCTACGACTTCGTCAAAATATTTCTTAGTGTCCTTCAAAAAAACAGCTACACCTGTAACTTAGGTTATTTTTTAAGACCTTCCCACTGTGATTTCGACTGGGAGAACTAGACAAGATAGGGACAAATGGTTTATTGCATGTGAAACCTTGGAAAAAAATATACGGTTGAAATTTGTTTTGGCTTCCTGGGTTGATCACGTGACCGGAAATCAGTCATCAAAATTGCTCAAAATTACACAGAGACATGCACACCCCTTAAATTGAACACTCTAAAAAAAACGACCTTATTGATTCTATTTGTCGTATTGTCCATTTATAGGCTTGTATTTCTTGAAAATAGCCAAAATCTCCGGATTTTTGTCGTTTTGTGCATTTATATACAGTCCTCTTAGACACACACGACAGTATTCAGGACAACAATTCTCAATTTTACCTGTTTTCCGTCGACTTCAATATCAGCAACATAATTTTCAAATACTGTTGGAACGTATACCTAAAAATTATAATTTTAAGTTTTGTACATTTAAGGTTGGAAAATACCTCTGGGAATTCATCTTTACTGAATACAATAAGTAGACAGGTTTTACCACATGCTCCATCGCCTACAATAACTAACTTTTTGCGAACTGTTGCCATTCTATCTGTCTGAATACAAAAATATGACGTTTAATTTTTGGTTTGTTACAGTTAACCATTTTTTTCGATTGTAGATAAAATAAAGAATAATGAAAAAAAGATAAAATTTTACACGATTTCGTTATAACTAAAACGTTTATCAGAACTATTTTTGAACAATAATTTTTTGGAAAAACTAAATTCATTTTTTTTCAGTTTATAAAACACTTGTTTTTCGAAAACATATCTATAAAGATAAAACAAAAAAGGGTCTTTATTATTCTTCGGCCACAATAAATTTTTATTATCGATAATTGGCTTCCAAAAATTGTTAAGTTTTTTATAATTGTAGTTTTCATCTATAAGGACAGTTGAAAGTTGCTATATTGTTCTTCAATTTTTGTGCCATATTTTCCTTTAGGAATAATTAATTATTCAAAAATGCTCGAAAAATCTTAACAATTTTCGGAAGCCAATTATCAATAATAAAATTAATTTTGGCCGAAGAATAATGAAGACCCTTTTTTGTTTTATGTTTATAGATATGTTTTCGAAAAACAAGTGTTTTATAAACTGAAAATATGAAGACCTTTTTTTGCTCTTCACCTTTAAATTTTCGAAAAAAAAAATTTCATTTCGTACATACAGTTATTATTACGAAAAAATATAAGACAAATAGATAGTGATGGAAGAAGTTTGAAGGCAATTTCGTACCAATTTCCCTTTTCATATATTACAAATTTAAGGGTATCCCGGTTCGTACATTTTCTGCATTTATTATGTCATAAAAATGCACCTAATCAATTGTTTATGTTTTGAACGCATAGAACAACCCAAATGACAACAAAAATTTTTTCTAAAATTTTGCGTTTTTTCGATTTTTTTCTAAGATAGTTTTTTTTATAGGGGCGACAGATTTCATTTTTCACCACGGACTAACCGTAAGAGATATTGAAAAACGTTTTTTTGCATTCAACTGAAAACTGAAAAAGCTGAGGCCAAAATTTTTTTTACTTGACCGGTTAACCGGTAATTCACGGTTTTACCGGTTTCTTTTAAATAATAAACACAAATACATGAAAAACATGTTTTTATGATGAAATTTATGGAGAATTTTTTTGTCATCACAAATTACACGTTTATGTATCTCCTTAAGATATATACATATTAGCACGAAAATATACTTACCTATACAGAGAACGAGGCATAAAGCATGATATCTACACGTGCGACAGTATATCAGGATGCTCTCTCTCGACACACGTGAGGAGAGCATGCGAGGAGTGTGTGTGTAGCACACAGGATCACGCACACGGACATAAGAGGCAGAGGATATAGAGAAGAGAGAGCGCGGATATATTTCGCGGTATATTTATTCCAACAGAGAAGTGGTGGCTAGATGATATAGAGGAGAGAGAGGAGCACACTTATGTGGAGGTATACACACGACATTAGAGCGCGAGACTTCACTCACTCACGAGGTGTGCAACAAGAGCGTTATATGACATCTCTTTAAACCGCCAATTACCGGTGTTTTCTTCTGATTAGGTGAACACCGGTAATAGTTGAAAAAAACCATGAAAAAAAAATTTGAGGTTAAATTTTTTCGTTGCTACACGTCGATGCAAATAAACCGTTTTCTTGATACCTACTACGGTTTTTGCTCCAGAGGGTGGGTTGACTTGAGAAAAAGAGAGGTTACTAAGTTTTGTTTTCTCAGACAATTATGTTCAAAAATAACGTTTGTGTCATTTGATCACTAACCTTAAAAATATCGTGGTTGACGTAAGGCAACTTTCTCTGCAAGTGTTTCCCACGCTTCTCGTTTTGAAGCCTCGACTTTCGAAATCGAAGCATCATTTTTTTTCGGAAATTTTTTTCCACAGATTGAAAAATCGTATTTTTTGGTTTTGGCCGTATAACCCACCTACAATGTTTCTGTTGTTAGAGCTAGCTTTTTGCAAAAATTTGAGTAAATTTTGAAATTTAACCTAGGAAGGAGATATGATTTTCCGATGAAAGTTCCAAAAAAAACCGGGTAGTTGTGGGATGGTTTGTTTACGTATGCTCTAGAATAATACACACACGACAATAACTATCGATCAAAACTCACCTAGCACAAGTTTTTGTATAACTAAATTATAGCAGGTTATGTTAAAATTTGAGTTTACTTACACACTACCCCACAAAATAAACCTGGGGAGGAGATGATTTCCGTTTTCACGACGTTAGGTGGCTCTTGTGCCGCTTTTGTGTGAAGGAGTGTGGTAATACAAAAAGTACTACTTGGCAAATTTTTTCGCAAGATTGAAGGCTACGCACATACATCTACACACGCGCTCAATCCTGAACTCACTACTCACCTTGAGCCGTGTTCGGTAATCATTTTATCAGAGAGCTCCAATACTCTAGAGCGAACCGGATAAACCCTTAAACAAGAATTTGGTATAGAAATTGCCTCATAACTTTTCAAAAACTATTTGTCGCTTTTGGTGAGGTTCATTATTTATTTATTCGTATAAATTTGTTTAACTTGTTATTTCACAAAAAATGTTGTTCAGAAATAGCTTTGAAGGACTTTTAAATCAAAAAATAAATTATTTGTTTTCATAAAAATACAATATTTTGCAAGCTCTTTGAGCCCCCACAAACTTTTTAACCCACAAAATCCGTTTCTCTATTTTACCATCAATATGATATTTTGAATATTTGCAAAAATACTATTTTTACACTGAAAAATATGATTTGCAATTTAAAGGTGAATGATGAATGGCAGTATGGTTATCGTCTTCGAGGGCTTCTTGATCTCGAACGACGTCGATCTGATTTTTCTTTTTTGACCATTTTTTCTCGTGACCTCGATCGCCTTTCTTTTTTGATGACACGATCAGTTGACCTCGAACGTCTTTCTTTTTTGATTTCTAAATCTGTGGATCTTGATCGTTTTCTAGAAAAAATATTTATTTTAGTATAATTTCGGAGCAAAAATTCTCTTCGAAAGTAATTTTTACATAAAGAAATTTGAATAAAAGCAATGGCAAAACCATTGGCAACTAAACAAAAAAATTAAAGATATTTCTGTTCAAAAAATATTTATTCCCTGCAAACATTTGGCACTAATTTACAAATTTAATAATAATGCTTTTGGTTTAACACTTTAAGAGAACATATTTACACGGAGTTAAAAGTTATGTATGACCCACAGACTTTTCAAAATATGGATAATGATGCCTGTCAGTAAAAAATACTCTATTTCTGAGGTAAATTTTTTCAAAGGGCAATCTGGAAACCAAACGGTAAGAGAAAGCGTTTTTTGTATCCGATAGCCAATTAAATTTCAACGGTCAAAACTTTTTTTGTGATTTGTGACCTCGACCGATTGGCCGGTAATCAGCCAAAACCATTAATTTTACCAGAGGGTGTAGGAGTCAAAAAAAATTTCCAAAAGTGTCCCCGTGTAAAGTTACCCCAAAGCTTATGTACAAAAAAATGAGTGCCCGTTAAAACAAAATTACCTGAGATTTTTGCTTTGAACTAGATAAAATTATATATTTCTAGAGAACAGGTGTTTTAAATGTTTTCACCTAATAAATAACCATCAGCTTTTGTACGTGCTTGAATATTTAATTAACTTATATGATCCCACTTGTATGATATAACTTATATCATGTAAGTTAATTAGACAAATTAAGCACATAAGTTATGTGACATAACTAATAGTTTTTTCAAAACTTACTTTTCTTTTTTCTCCTTCTTTTCTTTTTTTGATTTCTTTTTCTTTGTTTTCTCAATTTTTCCACTTTTCAGAGCTTGTAATAATTTTTCCTTCTCTTTTTGTGACATATTTCTAAATTTAAATTCCTTTTTTTAAATTGTAAATTATAGTAGAACGTCACTAAGGGGGTAGCGGTCGCAAAATGTACTTTTGTACTCCAATTTACCAGCATACAAAACTGCTTTGAAACTTTTGAGAATCGCCATATGGACCATATGATATGGTAGATCTATCCTTGATCTACAAAAATAATTTATCAGAATAATTGTTGGCCGACCCTGGTGACCACCATGCGGCGAGTTCTAGAACAGCTAACCAAATTTTCAAATAACTACTCCTCCTAGAGCTCGCATACGATCTCACTCAAACTTGGCATCAACCACGGAAACACTTATGGTTGTTATTTGATGAAGTGGATTTTTGAATTTCCGACTAGTTTTTTTCTAGAACTGCGAAAAACCGCATAATTTCAAGGTTTTCGCTCTTCAAATTACTACTCCTCATAGGTTACAATTCAAAATGCAGTATAAATTTGGGAAAAGATGGAGAGATATGTTTTTGTTATTTTGATGAAGCCGAATTTTGAAATGTTTTGTTGAATTATAGAAAATCGCATTTTAGTAAAACGGAAGTGAAAACTAGAAAATAAAAGTCGTCGGAATTAGTCAAAAGTACCATCAAATTAAAGCTTGGGTGATGCCGAGAAGAAAATCTTATTGTTACTTCCTTTTTGATTGCTCTGAAAAAAAAACACGCCTTACAGCTTTCTGATATTTTGAGTTTTTCTGGTCGGAAATTGGGTTTCAATGTTTTCCAAAAAAATTACTCAGAAAAATTCTCAAAGAAATGAATATTTCGAACTTCTTTTTGGAATTCTTTTTTTGTTTTTTTCAATAAGTTTATGCTTTCTGAGTGTTTCCATGCTATTTTCACACCCCAAAGTACCTTAAAAAGAGTACGATCGCTACCCCTTTAAGGGGGTGGTCGAGGCAATCTGGACCTTTTTAAAGAGAACGAGATTGCGAATTTCACACCGTAATTAATTTTTGTAAAAAAATGAAACTTATCTGGAATAAATAAACCGTTTTTTAATTCTTCAGAAAAAAAACTTAGAAAATTTTTATTTGCACAATGAACTTGTAATCATTTTTAATTGTTCTTTTATTATACTTTTTCAAATCTTTTACCGAAATTAATTTTGTTTTGTCTTTTTTTGGTTTTGTCAAAATAAACACAATTTTGTTTTGAGCGCTCAAATTCAAAGAGTAAATATGATCAAACCTACTAGCAAATAAGTATCAATTTTCAGTTGTTTGTCAAAAGTACAAGGCTTCATTTATGATTGGTTTCTTATAAAAATACACTAATTTTTTTTTTTATTTCCGGGGAATGAATATTGATTTAAGAAAAAAAATTGAAAATTATTTTGAAGGTGAGGCAAAATCAAAAAATAGAAGAAATTTTTTCCTGAATCTATGAGTGAAAATCTTGATTTTTTTGGACACTAAATTAAATTAAAAATTCTACTGGTGAAGGGCTTTTTTTTTCATAAGATTTCTCTCAACTTTCTAAAAACTCATCTTAAACTTTCAATGTGCGAATTTCGACGCGAACCAAAGCGTTTATCTCTAAGAAGTAAACAAGATAGAGAAAGGCATTTAGACCAAAAAGATCAATGAATTTGTTGCAAAACTAAGCATTTTCAATATGAAGTTTAATGTCCGATAGATTGGACTATATAAATTTAAGCGCTCCTAGAGCGAGCTGGTAATGAGATTACCAAAATGAGTATTGTGGTTAAGGAGTAACCGGACGACGCTATATCGTGTAACTCAGACATGAGGAAAATAGTTAATTAGCTTTCATCTGCATTTTGATATCGATTTATTCCGGGAAAAATTAAAAAAAAATTTCTGATCATACAAAAATTCTAAACTTTCGTATTTTCTACGGAGTTATTATTTCATTCACTTACGTTATCTTTTAAAAGTAATAATCCGTGAATTTTATTTTGCTTGCACATTTGCCTGTGGATTTCAATCTGGTATTGTAGAAAATAAAAAAAAATCTTTATTTTTAGGAAAAAAAAAGATTTGTCAAAACCATTTCTTTCTGACTTTTCTAAATTATCTATTTTCATTCAACCTCACTGTATCTGTTAATGATCCGTTGATCTAATTTTTGTTGCACAGATTTGACTTGAGATCAAATTCACCTCTTGAAGATCACAATAAATAAAAGTTATATTCTTTCGAAAAGTTATTTTATCAAATTCAAGCAATGTTTGATATAAGTCTCATTATTGATTGAATACGATCTCAAAGACAATTTTCATTCTTGTTTGCAAAGAATAGTGATTATGAGACCTCTGAAAAACAAAATTTTAATAAAAAAAATGTGTTTTTGAAAATACTTTATTTCAGTTTTTAAAGGTTCCCAAACTTTGAGCGCGCGTCATTAAGTACTCCGAAAGAATATCGAAGAACCACTTCATTTAGTTTCCGGCAAAAACGATTTCCTAAAAGTGCTTTTTTAAACTAACTGTTTTGAGCACAATTTCGTGAAATGTAACATGCCCAGAAAATACAAAGTATTCTTTCACAAACAACCCATTTTGATGACGTTTTTCTTTATTGAAAAAAAATTGAATAAGAAAAATTTCAAATTTTCTGGCTCATTTTGTTCCGGAGTTTTGAATTTAGCATATCTAAAGCAAAAAGTGAAAATTCGATGTCACTTGGGAAGCAAATGTCATTTCTTTATTTGAAAACGGCCAAAATTGAACTTTTTGGACCGGTAATACGACCGGTACGATTATATCAAAAAACTTCGTTAATTTTTTTTGAAAAATTCAGAACAAATTGCCCGGAGGGTCACAACGAGAAGAATCACTGGAATTTTATTCAGCCCGTGACAGACGTTTGAACATCACGACAATGGCGTCGGTTTACGCCTAATGTTTGTACGACAAAAAAATACAAAGAAATTTAGTTCGACGGCATGGTTTGTCCGATTTTACCAGGTGGTTTCAAAAAGTAAACAGTATCATTCTTCAATATATTGTTGGAGGGGACCATGATTGTTGTTTGCACAAAATAACTTTATAATCATATTATATCTTTGGGCCAAAGAGAATTACCCTTTTTCTGAGAGACAAGATCGAAAAAAATTTGAAATGTGTGTAAATCACAAAAAGAAAGAAAAATTTGCATTTTATGAATATTTATTTTCAATTTTGACATCATAATAATATCAATCCTAAAAAATCACGGTGGCAGGTTCAATAAAATCTATTTTTTTTCCTTCAAAGTTCAATCTCATTGAATTTTTTCAGGGCCCCGCTTCCGGGTCGACACATTGTTATCTCAAGAATACAAAAGAATAGAGAAAAATAAATAGCCAAAAGATAGAGAATTTCATAAACAGCCGATCATTTTATACGTAAAAATGTTTTCGGAAAACGTTAACTTATTAAAAATAGAGATCGCAAGTCACTTTGGCCAGATATGGCCTAGCGCTGAGTATGTAGGTTAACCGGTAATTAACCGGTCAATCTTAAAACGGGTTTTCTCGATGATACCGGGGGAGGTATGTGTTCGATCTTGGGGTTCCAAATTTTGTAATTTGACAGAACCAACGGGTGGTCAAATCTCAAAAATGACTACTTGGGGCTTCAACACTCTCAAATGGTGGTAATATGTATCACTCAACCAGTAGAAAGATAATTTCATCTGGGTTCCAAAAATATAATTGAAAACATATAATCTGAAAATAATAATGATGTGATTATGACCATTAGAGAACAAAACAAAGGTTTTTGATTTTAGAACAGTTATCGCCAATTTCTCGAGAACTGGACTAATATTTAGCATTGAATTTTCCCAAACTGTCTTGAATAATTTGGCAAAAATTTTGAGGGGTCAAATTTTGTAATCTGACAACATATGGGTCAAATCTAACATGACTTCATTGGGTATTTACAAACATCAGAAGAAGAGTTGTTGATGCATTTTCCCTTCGGCGAGTCCGAAAATGTGAACAATTATTTTAATGTTATGTATATGACCATTATTGGTGCAATGCGATTTTCTGAATTATTATATATAGAACTCAAAATATTCTTAATGTACGTACAGTCTCTACTACTTTTGTTTCGCTATTTCATGTTCAAATAACATGGGAATTAAGATTTTTTGAGAATATTCGTAATCAATGAATATATTCACTTTCTAATGGGATCAATATAACCTGGGAAAAGTAAATTTTATCGGCAAGATAAATTTGACTTCTGAAATAATTCAGAAAATTGCATTGCGACCCATAAATGGGTCATATTACAATAACAAGAATTACTTTTCACATTTTCGGACTCGCGAGAAGCATCAGTCTTTCTTCCGGATGTGTATGACCCATATGAGTCATTTTGAAGATTGCCATATGGTGTCGATTTAAAAATTGACCCCTCAAAAAATTTCTTTGCACAAATCTATCAAGACATTTGTGAAAAATCAATGGCTAAATATAGTCCAGTTCTCGAGAAAATTGTGCGATATACCTGTTTCTAAAATCAAAAACTCTTGTTTTGTCTCTAGATGGGATCTGCATATTACAATAAATATTTTTTTCCATTATATTTTGGAAGCCGGCAATGAATTATCTTTCTACTATGTGTAGATATCTGACCCTTGGTGTCAAATTACAAATTTGACCCCAAGATTTCGGCCAAAAAAATTCAAGACATTTGTGAAAATATCGAACACATACTCCCGTTCTGCGAGAAAACCCGTTTAAGATTTGAAACGCGCGTTATTTACGCGTCACCCGGTGCTCTTCAAAATGAGATAATTGTCAAGGTTCAACTCATTGGCTGCTTGTACAATTGAAATTTCATGGATTCGGATGAAGCCCCAATCTCCGTAAACATTTCGATGCAACTGATTTCGTTCGCTTATCAAAAAAATATCCACAATAAATTACTTTGAAATTGCCTATATAATGTGTTTTCGAACGCGACCTTCTAGCGCCGTGGTCTCCGTCTTTAGCCTCTCGTTAAAAACCTACAGCAGAAAAACTTTACTACACGCATTATTTTTTACAATGCAAAAAATTATACAACCTTCCCATCTCAACGGACCGTGGCACGCATGGGCTGGCCGATTTCAAAACACAGACTATATTAATAGAATATGACATCTCGGCCAGTCCAATGACAGGGCCACAAAATATTCAAAAGTCTCTTGTTGTGAAGCCATCTGCCCAAAGCACGGCAATTTAAATCGATAAACTGCTCGTAACATACAGCGGGGGTGACCTATACCTGTGAAATTGCTTCGGCATAATTTATTCACTGAGTTTTATTGCAAAACTAGGCGCAAAAAGTTCTTACTCATAAAATCGTAAACGCAAATCGTTTTAAACCACCTCGTTTTTCATGCGAGTGGACTAAATACAGATTTTTAAAACCTCTATGTTATTTCACTGTCCATAATATCTTTGAAATAATAGTTCTATCATTATCGATAAAAATGACATATTTTTTAAATTTTCCAGAGATAGATTAGAAACCCACATAATTGGGTAATCTGGTTTGACCGCCTTTTATTATTGGTAAGCGAGAGTGGGAAACAAAGGTGGCGGGATATGACTCGTTATTGATTTGTACCAGATCAGATAAGATTGTTTATTTCACGAAGTAGGTCCGAATTTGTTTCCTACTTAATTATTTGTTCACAAGAAAAGATTCATACTTTTTAGTTAAAGTACAGGATTCATTCTATTTTAACCCTAATTTTCACGAATTTCTTTGCAAATTTCCTCAATTTGAACTGCCTCTAGAAATAAAACGAGTAAAGATAATCAAAAATCGAACTAAAATGTATCTAAATTAAGCCGTGAAATGGTTAATTAGACCTGGTTGAAATGAAAAATTAAACTTATGATTAGTTATCTCAAACGAAGCTTCTAGCGTACCACCTGCTAATAATATCGCTTTTTTCCAGATTTCTAGAGTTTGAAAAAGTTTTTTTTCGGATCTGACTTAAATTAACAATATGCAATCATAAGTGTTTTGAAATACTTGTCTGTAACTAACATTTTTGTATGTTTAAGTTACGCTCAAACCGAAACTTCGTCGCAAATCTTGAAATTTTGTTTTTCAATCTCGTTTTTGCGAGGTTAAAATATTCCAGGAAGCCTAAAATTAAAAAAATCAACCAGAGAAATTTTCTCGTTTTATCAGTGTCAAACATCTAAGTCTAGTAACTTCTAGCGTTTTCCGTGTACA
>SCLH01000516.1:0-12457 GCA_004367855.1 Oikopleura vanhoeffeni | reverse complement strand
CTGCGCTGCTATCGTGGTTGGGGTTACATACCCCCACCTGCACACATTTATTGAAAAAGTTTGGCTATTATTTCCAAATAAAATTCAAGAAAATGGATTGGACAATTTTTTTGTTCTCTGTTTTGATCATAAAAAATATTTATTTATTTAACATCAACGAGCTCGAAAATAAATTTTCGAAACGTTGCTGTTAAATAAATAAAAAAATTTTATGGTCAAAACAGAGAACAGAAATATTGGTCAATCTATTTTGTTAGGAATTAATAGCCAACTTTTTCAATAGGCGTCTAATACGCACGTTTTTATTTTATTTTGAAGGGTATGGTGGTTCCTACATTTTCGGCAGTTGTTTTGTCATAAAAATGCAGCAATTCAATCTTTTATGTTTTGAAAGCACAAAAACCCAAATAACAACAAAAATTTTTTGTTTTTTTCTTTAGAGTAGCTTTTTTTTAAGGCGGCCACCCTTCTCATGACGATTACGGAAAAACCATAGATGATATCGAGAAATGTTTTTTCATTCAACTGCCGATTAAAAAAGCTCAATAGAGATTTTTTTTCATCGGACTACCAGTTCACCGGTAACCGGAGATGGATTATATAGGTATTTTCAGTATAAAATTTTGGAAAAAAATATAGTTCAAGCAGTAAATGTGTAGAAAATTGTGATATAAGAATGAACAAACATAAAAATTTAACTTCTCCATCGAGATTCGAACCTACCAAAAAGTTACATTCCAGTTTATATCCGGTGAACGGATGTCAAATCAACTTAATAAAATTTCTCTATTAAGATTTTTTAGTTGATAGTTGAATGCAAAAAACCGTTTCTCGATATCATCTATGGTTTTTTCGTAATCGTCATGAGAAGGGTGGCCGCTTTTAAATAAAAAACTACCTTTAGGTAGTTTTTTTTAGGTCAACCCACACTAGTCATGACGATTACGGAAAAATCATAGGTGATATCTAGAAACGTTTTTTTGCATTCAACTGCCAACTAAAAAAGCTCAATGGAGAAATTTTATTAAGTTAATTGAAGATCCGGTTTACCGGATATAAACCGGAAAATAATTTTTTTGATAGGTTCGAATCTCGGTGGGGCCAAATTTTTTTGTTCTTAAAATCAATCGACAAGTTCAATTTTTATCTTTGTTCATTTTTATATTACGATTTTATACACATTTAATGCTTGAACAATATTTTTGATGAATTCCAGGTAGAAAAAACGAGTTTCGATTTTTTTCCTCAAATTTTATACTGAAAATGCCTATATAAAAGATATCCGGTTACCGGTTGTCCAAGAAGAAAGATAAAAATTCTCCATTGAGCTTTTTTAGTTGGCAGTTGAATGCGGAAAAACGTTTCTCGATATCGCCTATGGTTTTCCCGTAATCGTCTTGGATAGGGGTGGTTCCTTTAAAAAAAAACAAGATTGTTATGAAGGAATAAAAAGTTATGAGCCTTCGAAAAAGCCTTTCCAGCCTATACAACCCCCTTTACGTACTAAAGTATTTTTCTTAAAATAATAAATGTAATAAATAATAATGTTTGTGTCAATTTGACCACTAAAACTTCAAAATATCGGGTTGACGTTAGCCAACTTTCTCTTCAGTATTACCCTTGCTTTCTTTTGAGCCTACTTTCGAAAAAATCAAAGCTCATTTTTTCGAAAATTTTCTCTTTAGAAGTATTTTAAACTGTTACGATTTTTATTTTCTTCTGAAAATTTAACAAAAAATTAAAGTAAATTGATAAGGAAAAAAAACCTTGAAAATTCATATTTTGAGTTTGGGGTCGAAAATAAACAAAAACACTCCTATGAAGTTTC
Source organism: Oikopleura vanhoeffeni (assembly GCA_004367855.1). Lineage (NCBI taxonomy): Eukaryota > Metazoa > Chordata > Appendicularia > Copelata > Oikopleuridae > Oikopleura > Oikopleura vanhoeffeni. The sequence goes on along the minus strand of SCLH01000516.1, from coordinate 10,629 downwards.
TGTTTATTTTGAGCTAGCTTTTGCAAAAATTTGAGCAAATTTTGAAATTTAACCTAGGAGGAGATAGATTTTCCGATGAAAAAAATCCAAAAACCGGTGGTTTTTGTATATTCTGGAATAAATATAGCACTTATCCACAAAAAAGCTCCTATGAAGTTTTGCATACTAATTATACAGGTTATGTTAAAATTAAGGTTAATTTCATTATAAAACCTGGGAAGAGATAGATTTTCCATCTTGGTTTATGTGTTCTTGTATCGCTTATGTTTCAAGGAGTGTATGCACACAAAAAAGTTTTGAAGTTAGATTAATGTATTGATGTAATCCATAACTCTGGAATGATGCGCCGCACTCACTTTATATTACGGATAGAGGGGGAGATCTAAGTGGAATTTGCAGAAAAAAATCCCGTCAGGAACTTAAAAAATGACTTCCAAAGAAAATATATTTCCATATTCAACCAGCCCTGAATTTATCTTTCACCACATAATTTCGAAATTTTCTAGAATATGCGATAAACCACCGTTTTTTGAACTTTGTTCATCGGAAAATCTATCTCCTCCTAGGTTAAATTTCAAAATTCACTCAATTTTTTGCAAAAGGTAGCTCAAAACAAATAAAAACCCCAAACTCAAAATATGAATTTTTAAAGGTGAAAAAATTTCCGAAAAAAATGTGCTTCGATTTTTTCGAAAGTAGGCTCAAAAGAAAGCTGGGGAAACACTGAAGAGAAAGTTGGCTTACGTCAATCCGATTTTGAAGTTTTAGGGGTCAAATTGAAAGAAACGTTATTTTGTTTGTTCTAATTTAGGTTGTTTTGTGCTTACGATTGATTTGGTGCATTTTCATGACATAATAACTGCAGAAAATGTAGGAACCAGGATACCCATAAAGTGAAAAACCGTCAATATTTTTTTTGAGAATTCTCGCATCTAAAATTGTATAAAAAAACTGTAACCTGACCCCTACAGAGGTTTCATATGTCCAAATATCAGAAGATAGTTCAGATTCCCTAAACTTCGATTTGACTGACCTAAAAAAAAGGACCAGATTGGCTTTTATAAATAAGGTAGTTTTTTTTAAAGGGGCGACCCCTTCTCACGACGATTACGGGAAAACCATAGTCGATTTCGAGAAACGGTTTTTTGCATTCAACTGCCAACTAAAAAAGCTTGAAATAGAGAAATTTTATTAAGTTGATTTGACATCCGGTTCACCGGATATAAACCGGAATGTAATTTGTTGGTAGGTTCGAATCTCGATGGGCCCAAAATTTTTTTTCTTTAAATCAGCCGGAAAAATTAATTTTTATGTTTGTTCATTCTTATATCACGATCGTCTACACACTTACTGCTTGAACTATATTTTTGATGAATTCCTGGAAGAAAAAAACGATTTTAGATTTTTTTCTAAAATTTTATACTGAAAATGCCTATATAATAGATCTCCGGTTACCGGTAGTCCGATAAATAAGAAAAAATTTCTCCGTTGAGCTTTTTTCGTTGGCAGTTGAAGCGTTTCTCGATACCGACTATGGTTTTCTCGTAATCGTCATGAGAAGGGGTGGCCCCTTTTAAAAAAAAAAATCTACCTAAGCAACCAAAATAAATTTACCCGGTTTGGTCCGCTTAGACGTACTTTGGGCTATAATCACCCCTAGAGGGCAACTAGAGGAGCTTAAATAAAAGCCAAATTCGCTATGACACTGGTGAACCTCATAAAAAAGAACTACGTCGTGTGTGTCTAAAGGACAGGCGAGATTTTTGTCGTTTTGTCCACGTGAAAACCTGTCCCTTTTGTCAAATAAAAAAAATCACTGAAATTGCTGGAAAAATCGAATGAGAGCGCTAAGAGTGCTTAAAAATTTCAAAAAAATAATTTTTTTGGATAAACCATAAATTTCCCAGGCGATTGAAATAAACTTTTTTGAAAGCAATAATTTTAAAACTATTTTCCGAAAATGTCGAAATTTTTCTGCAAAATTTTGTTTTTCATTACTGGAAGTCAGAAGATCCAAAGAAGAGATTTTAGCTGACAAAAAGTCATATTAAATAAAATTTATTTTACCAACACTCGTAGAAAATTTGAGTTCGCTATAATTCTGGTTTTGAAAATAACCGCTAAATTGAAAAAGGCTCACAGGTTCTGTGTTTTAACAGCTGTTATTTACCGTCTTTTTTTTCTGATAAATAAGAATTATACTTAAAAGTTCGAAACGTCGATTGAATAAATTGTGAATACTTAAAATGTATGGGTTATTTTAAATTTTCTGCCCTCCCAAGGTTCGAACCCAGGCCTTGGTATTAGAGATTAAAAAAATTTGTAAAGCTATACGAACTGCGCCTCACTGCCGTTTGAATAAATTATTTAAAAAAAAACTTTATTAAATACACTTAAATGTACCCTAAAATTAAGCTTGAATTTTTTTAACATTTTTCGAAAAAATCGGTTTTGTCTGTTAGCTCACGTTTTTCGGTTTTCGGAAAAAATGCGTAGGTTTTGTCCGCTTAGACAAAACCAACAGTAGTATGAAATCCAAATACACAGTGTATTTCGACATTTTCATATTGCGTTTCAATACTCGATTAACCCTATAATAAAAATGATTGCTAAAGTTGCTCCCAAGTCTTATTTGGCATGGTAAACCAGTTTTAGAGGCCCATACAAGATAAAATCAACTTTTTTGTTATATGATATGATGGTTAACTTTAATAGAACAATGATTTATTGATGTCTTGACAACATATGCAATAAAAAGCTATTCATTGTCAATTAAGACTAAAAACTGAGTTAACATTATATTAATACCAGCCTTTTTTTGAGATGGCCCTATTATGCTTGGGCTTATTTTAAGATGAACGTTATCAAGCTTTGCCACTCTAATGGATCCACGGAACGTGGGATCGAAACGTGAACATCTAATGAAAAAGTTAAAAGTAGCTAAAGTGTTTTTTTTATAGGAGCTGACTGAAGTTTACGGCTTTCTCGTATTGGAAACCCCCATGACACAAGATATTGGACAGATAAAGAATTTAAGTCCGCGCTGTTTTGGTGGATTCTTGTTTTTTGAATCAGAATTCTTATATAGAAGAATAGAGAAACCACGACAAGCCATAAATCGTGCTCGGGAGTGATCAATTGACTCAATCGACGTCATCGTTTAAAATCTGATATCCAGATTCGAAGCTCCATGGTGCCCGCAAAGTCGACATCCGAATTTTCGCAATGATTGAAAAACTTTGACCAAATGGACCCCGGAAATCTGCCATCACCGGTCGAAATTGAAAACTAAATCCACCAAAAACCACGCGGAATTAGATTCTCTATCTGACAATATATTGTGTCATGTGGTCCAAATACGAGAAAGCCGTAAACTTCAAGTTAGGCTCCTATAAAAAGGCCACTAAAACGTTACATGTTTTAGCCGCATTTAAATTTAAATTCCAACGTTTTTTGACTTCAAATGCGGAAAATTTTCAATTTTCCAAGAAATCGACGTATACAGTACATGTATATCGCAAAATGCCTGCCTATGCGTCGAATTTTATCACTACGTTACAAAGACAATTGGCCAATAACATCCCACGAATTGTTGAGAATCCTGTGATTTCATTGGTCAATTTCTCTATTTGGTGACGTAGTGATAAAAATTCGACGCATAGGCAGGATTTTCGATATGATTCCCTTCAAATAAGTTAAAGGTCACCCATTCTTTATTTTTATTTCATTCCCAAGAAAAAAAAATTCAGCGAAGATCGAAACTCATTAAGGGGTATTCTTGGATAAATTCGACATAATTCACGATGATATATACTGAAAACCTAAAAGCGTAGAGCAAAAACCGAAAATGCTTATTTGTAGATCTATCCTTGATCTTGCAAAAAATACATCACAATTATTTTTGACCAATTACATTACCAACTAGGCTACATAATCGTAATCAAGGTGACACTTTTCAAAATGGAAAATCTATCTTCCTCCCAGACGGTAATTCAAATGCGCTCAAAATTTTCACAGAGAGCAGTAACGGGAGTATGCCAATCTCTCTCGAGCGCTTTTTTGTGATCCGGCGACTAAAACAATTCTAGAACGCCCCCAATAACCGACGATTTTTTGCAATTTCAACTTCAAAATCTATCTCGCTCCAGGATATATTTGCAAATGCTCAAATTTTTTATCCAGTATCCTTGGAACAATTGTAAAATTCTCTCGAGCGCTTTTTGCAATTTTCAGCTAGACCGAAATATGATTTTTTGGTCATTTCCCAAAAAAAATTTCCGAAAAAAAAAGTGGCTTCGATTTTCGAAAGTAGGCTCAAGAAGAAGCCATGAAAACTGATGAGAAGTATTGGCTTACGTCAGCGAATATTTTGAAGTTTTAGTGTGGTAAAATCGAGCAAAACGTATTTTTAACTTCATCTTATAAAATACTTGGAAAAAAACGGAAAAAATGCAAAAAATTTCGAATTTTTTTTTTGATGATTGGGTTCTTACTAACATCTAATTATCACCCCGTATCAATTTGGGAGCATTTTTAATGCCTCTAAAAGGCCTTTATTTAATAGACAGATAGTCCCCCTTAAAGGGGGTGGTCAACGCAAATCTGGACAAAAATCTGTAATGAGGTTATTTTTTCTTATCTAAGACGTTTTAACGTTAAAACTTCATATTTTCTTATTTTTAAAATCAATATTGTTTTTAATTCTTTAGGTCCTTTCTACCTCTCGAAAGTGACTATCTAGAAAATAGTCGTTTTGTTGGCAATTTGATTTTGAGTTTTGGAGACTTAATTTTTATCGCAGAAATGTCAAAAGTTATTTTTTGAAACTGCATTCAATTCTGCGTCAGATACGTCATAAAAATTTATTTTACAAAAAAATAGATTATTTTTTTTCCGACTGAAATGTAATTTTGACATGTGACACGACCCTGGAGAAACAGACTAAGAGGTTTATCGAATTTTTGAGATCAGTTTTATGAACGAGTTGTTTGACCTTTGCGGAGAAAATAATAATAAAAAATGAATTTTCAAATAGTTAGTTTTGAAAACCCATGATTTTAAGGTTGGGGTTCCTAATTGACATATTCCCGATTAAAAAAGCCAAAACAGGGCTTCAGGATATTATTCAGATTAGCTCCAGTTTGTAGAACTAGCCTTCAGCTTGCGTAGAAATGTGCCAAAACTTTTTTGTATGCCATACACTCCTTGACACATAAGCCGAAACAAAAGACATAAACCAAAACGGCAAATCTATCTCCTCACCCAGCGTTTTATTATGAAATAAAACTTAATTTAGATATAACCTGTAAATTCTTATGCAGAACTAATTAGGTGCCCACTTGGTTAAAAATTAAATACCATACTGTATGTTATTAAAAAAAACTTCTGAAAATACTTTCTACGAATATGCATTATTTAATTGTTTGCGGATTTTGTGCACAACTGTTAAATACAAACTGGACGATGGACAACTTGATTGTCGAAATATATACAGGTTTGTATTTAGATTTTGAGGCGCTTTGCCGTCTAACTGAATAATCCTATTAAATATTAAGTGAAAATCACGTAGAAATGCAGTTAGACGGCCAAAGCGGCCTCAAATCTATAAATACAACCTGTATGTTACAATAAATATTCAATTTATTTCAAAACAATTTATGAAGATTTCCTCAAAAACCACAACCATTTGTATAATTACTATTTAAACTTTTGAGGAGCCCGTTTTTGTCGATAAGTGGGCTAATAGTTTTTCTAGATAATGCAAACAACCACCCTTTTTTGGACATTATTCATCGAAAAATCTATCTCCTCCAAGGTTAAATTACCAAATTGTCATTTTGCAAAAGCTAGTTCGAAACAAATTAAAACTTTTGAAGGAGGTTTTTTGTTGAAATTTCGACCCCAAACTCAAATGCGAATTTTCGAGCAGCACGTGAAAAAATTTTCCTGAAGAAAAAATCGGCTTGAATTTTTTCGAAAGAGCCTAAGAAAGCCCTGGGAAACACGGAAGAGAAAGTTGGCTTACGTAAAACCGATAATTTAAAGTTTTTAGTGGTACCATTGAAACAAACGTATTTCGTAACTAATTTGAGAAAAGATCCTTAGAAATAATCGAAAAAGCAAATTTCGAATTTGTTTTATTTGGGTTTTCATGCTGTCAAATACCATAAACTTTATTGATTTGGTGCATTTTTATGAAATAATAACTGCAAAAAATGTAGGACCTACCATAACCCTCCCAGGGAGTACCCCACGCGAGTTATATTTCGGCTCTCAGACATAGTAGATAGGCTTATTTTATCTCATGCTATTTTGTTATCAGTTTCATTCCAAAAATAAAAAAAAAAATTTTCGTTGTAAAAAAATTTCCTATTTTTTTCTAAGTATAAATTTCCTTCTATTGTCTGTAACTTAAAGTTACCCCGTTGACGCTATTTTTGGTTACATTATTCACTCTTAATTTAATCTTGAGAAAATAAAAAAAATTTAATTTTCGAAAATAAAAACTTTCAAATGGTTCTTAGATCCTGAAAATCGCGTACCCCACGCGGATATATCTCGGGAACCATATGGTAGATATTAATTTTTGCTGCATTCAAAATTTTTGTTAACAGGTTTTGCTACAAAAATTAAAAAATTTAATTTAAACCGAAAAAACTCATAAAATTTGAAAAATTTGATTTTTTTCTTTAGAATTAACTTAAGGGGGGTGGGCGTCTAATTTGGTAACCTTTCAATCCCGCATCAGATCAAAATTCTAGGGGCAAGTTGTACGAGAAATCTGAGGATACTCGGTTGATAGAGTCTAGCCTTCGCTACGATTACATCATCTCAAGTCAACCTTCTTACATCAGCACACCAAGGTGGTGAGTATACTATTCTAGAGCACTAAACGGTTTTTTTCCAAAAATTCTAATCTCTTTTTAGACCCCATACAATACAAAAGCGTCTAAACTTTACACAAAGTACGAAAAGATGTAGGTACTAAATGAGCATTGTGATTGAAAGGATTTTTCAGCTCTTGATTTTTTTTCTAGAATCACTTCTTGAACGCCGTTTGCAAGTTTTTTCGCGTCTCAAACTCTATCTTCTCTTAGAGCGGATGTTAGAAATGACAGCCATTTTTTTGAACTAAGGTAGATAAATATTAGTGTCGGTCAAAGTGTGGAAGTGGATTGTTGATAATTTCCTAGAATTCCAGAAAAGAATTGACTATAAGTGAACCGGAAATGAAAAGATTCGAAAAAAAAAGTTCCGTCTGATCGGATACAAAAGACCACCAAAATTGAAGCTGAGATTTCACTGATCAAAGAAAGTTGGCTTAACAGCTAACAAAATTCGATTTAACCAATCAGCGTCATAATTCGATAATTAAGGTTTAACATTTTTGGTCTTAAAAAATATGAAATTTCTAGAATCGATTAAGACATTTCCGATAATTTTATATGTCATGCAATCGTTTCGGTGGGTCATATTCACCAATAAAAAATGTTCATATCATGGTGGAATAACCGGTTTTATGCGGTTAAGCAAAAAATATTCGAATTTTGAAAATCTAATTTATGTTCTAGATGTAAAAAAAATAGATGGCCACGCGAACTGAGATTCCTTGGGTCAAACTTTAGTCCATAAGCCGATATTACATGTATCATAAATTAAGTTCTATAAAGCGGGCTCAAAAAAAAACCGACACCACCCCCTTAAGTATTTTTTTCAAATAATTGACTGAATCTCGTGATTTAGACATCGGATCTGACTAATTTTTTTGCCACTTTAAATTTTTAATGCTGATACCTTATAAAAATGAAAAATTTGTATTTTTTTCCAAAATAATATCTGCAACTAAGAAAAAACATATTTTTGCCAAATTTTGTGGTAACCCAAACATTGACTGCGCATAAAACCATAATTATAGAAGATAGCAAAATATGGAGCGCATAAAAATCATTAGCTCGCAATTTTAAGAAAGTGCTTTTTTCCGCGAAAAAATTTGCTCACTGTGCTCCAAATGAAATTGAACTAGCGCTCAGGGTACCAAAAAACAGCCATTTTGAGGACTTTATCAGTGATTGTAGGCAAATTAAAGGAAAAAAATATAATCTGAGCGCATAACTTTTTTTAACTAAAAAATTTAGGTATGCTCACAAAAAATCAGAAAATTATGTTAATACATCGCTAATTGAAATTGAACAGATAAAAGTCGAAAAATGACTTTTTAGACCGGTAAAAATACCGGTACGATTATACAAAAAACTTTTTGTTACTTTTTTTGGAAAAATTCAGAGAAATATCTCCTGGGTCTCAGAACATGAAACTCAAGCATCTTTTATTAAGCTCAGACCAAACGTTTGAAAATCACTAAATGGCGTGGGGTACTCCCTAAGACGATTTGAAATAAGAAATTTCAAAACTCAAAAATTGACGGTCATTTCTTCCGGTCATTTTACGACGTAGGATTTTTTTCATTCAAAAAGGCAAACAACGGAATCTTATAATTTATAATCAGTGAAAATCCTTAGAGTATAATCATAATATGGAAATTAAAAGAAACTTATTGATAATTTGCACATTTTAATATGATTTAATTTTTATTTACAATTATTTCGCGGAAATGCGGTCAAATAAATTATAATGTACCACATCTGCTGTTTTGCGGATTGTAATCTTTTGGGAACTCTAAACAAATAACTTAATCGATTCCCACCGAGACAGGTGAGAAACTGTGAGACTGAAACTGACTTTTGTTTCATTAAACAATTATTAAATAATTAATTTTATATTAACTAAAATTAATTCAATTATTGACATCAATAATATATTATTTACTTCTAAATATTAGTTGTTTTAATTAATTTAGTGAGACTGAAAATTTGAACTGACTTAATTATTGTTTAATTATTAAGGCGTTGGATTTTTTCGGGTTTTGAGATTTTCTAAAAAAAGACAGTTTAAATTATAAAATGTTTGACTTTAATCCACCAGAATTGTTGATTTGACACAAATGTTGCCAAACTTTACACACATTCCAAACTCAGTATGTCAGAGAATTCGATTTCCAAATCACCGGAAATAATCTTCAAAATCGACGAAATGGTCAAACTGTCTCTCGACACCAAGAAATTCTGAAATTTTTTGACCAGTGCTTATTATTTAATANCTAGAAGGCTGATTTTTTGGCCAGTGAAAATTAAGCGTTTTCCGGTCAAAGTTCAAGGTCAATCTCAAGCTCATCGTATAGACTTGAAAGTACCCCCAAAAGAATCCGAAGGGTCGACTTTTGATGAAAGTATTAGCAACTATGGGTCAATAATGTCCTGAAAGGTTGCTAGAGAGCAAACACTTTTTTGCTCTCTAGCGACCTTTCAGTTGCTAATACGTTCATCAGAAAGTCGATCTTTCCGATTCTTTTGAGGGTACTTGCAAGTCTAAACGATGAACTTGAGATTGACATTGAAGTTTGACCGGTCATTAGAGGTCAAATATTGGTCGTCGACCCTCAATCAAAAAAACAGCTAACCGAAAAACGATTAATTTTCACTGGCCAAAAAATCAGCCTTCTAGCACTTCATACGGCTTCTCCAGAACCGGGTTGGACGCTACCTGTAAAATAACGAAAAATCAATTTTTTATGAAAAATTTTTGAAGAACAAAAAAATCCTACGTCTTAAAATGACCAAATAAAAATTCTCTACAAGATAGCTTAAACACATTAAAACCGATTTTTTCAAAAAATCTTTTAAGGTAGTTTTTTTATAGGTGCGACAGATTTCACATTTCACCACAGTCGAACCGTATGAGATATCACAAAACGGTTTTGTGCATTCAGCTAGAAACTAAAAAAGCTACGGCCAAATTTGTTTTTAATTTTTCTTCCAAAATTTGAGATTTTCAAATGACCGGAAAATACCCAATATGGATATTATACGAAACTAGAAAAAATTCTGAGACTAATGGCTGAAAAATAAAATTCCAAAAATTAAGTTTTATCAAGATTTTTCATAATGACAAAATGGTAAAAAGTGAAATCTGTCGCACCTATAAAAAACTACCCTAGGTATTTTTTTTAGGTCATCCCACCCTAGTCATGACGATAACGGGAAAACCATAGGCGATATCGACAAACGGTTTTGTGCATTCAACTGCGAACTAAAAAAGCTAAATGGAGAATTTTTTTCTTTTTCATCGGACTGCCGGTTCACCGGTAACCGAAGATTTATTATATAGGTATTTTCAGTATAAAATTTGAGAAAAAAGCTAAACTCATTTTTTTCTTCCAGGACTCCATCAAAAATATAGTCCAAGCAGTAAATGTGTGGACAATCGTGGTACAGTGAATGTACTTAAACGGACAGGTCCTTAGGACGGGTTGGGCGTGGAAATTCGTAATTTACTTTGAGAAAATGGTGTTTTTTTTTAAACGGACAGGTTCGGTGTGGGAATTCCTGCCAATGTGTACTTAAACGGACGGCCCCGCAGGGGAATTCTCGCCAATTTGCTGAAAAAGACGGGTTGTGAGTTTCAAGTTGTCCGTTTAAATACACTTCACTGTATAAGAATGAACAAACAAAAAAATTTAACTTTCCGACTGTTTGAAAGAAAAAATTTTTTGGGCCCATCGAGATTCGAACC
>SCLH01000515.1:178645-220566 GCA_004367855.1 Oikopleura vanhoeffeni | reverse complement strand
GTGTAATCACTTGGGCGCTGTTTACTGAGTGGTCAAGTTTTACTGTACAAAAAAAGCTAAAGTGTACATCTTATTTTTTCAATGCTATCTTTTTTGGTTTGAGCGTAGATTTGCTTCAGAATTAAAATCTAACTTTATGTAGGACATGATCACGTGTGTAACACCGGCAAGATGGAGGTGTTCGAAAACTCAGCATTATTTGAAAATAAATGAGGATGGTACTCAAGATGCGGCAAGCATCACTTTGTGAACGGTATTTAGAACTATGAGTCTAATTTCCACAGTGGGCTAGAGGCCAATTCAAGATTATGGTGGTGAACCCACAGCACAGTATTTTAGCATATCGGAAGGTATATAAAATAATGAAGAACCTTAGAGTAAGGAATTTTTTTAAAGATTCATGTTAATTACTTCTTTCAAAAATTCTCAAATTTTGCGATCGGACTGATTGGTTTGAAAATAAAATGCTCAAACTACTATCTTTGACCCGGAAATAAACCGATATGACTAAATTATTCAAGAACCATAATTTTTAAATTGTATTTATACATTATCAGAAAATCGGTTGTTACGGTGTACAAAATGACGAAAATTGTCACTGTAGTACGCATAAACAAAACTGTTTTATTAGAATTTGAGGAAAATCGTCAGGATCGAGAAATAAATCGAAACACGGCATCATCACGCACTAGCATAATTTTGCTGAATTGATTTTTACCTTCTTTTTCAGATCAGGTTTCAAAATTTTCCTGATCGCTATCTGGTGAAAATAAATGGCCTCGAAGTCACTTTACCCGGACAATCAAACCGCATGACTAAATTATACTACAGAACATTATTTTTATTGTCTTACAATCAGAAAGGTTGTTAAGGTACTCAAAATTACAAATTGTCATTTTTTTAGGGGGAAGCGACCTGATTGAAATTTTCAGTGAATATACTGAAACTTAAGGGTGTGGGTGTCGCAGATTTTGACAGATTTACAAGCTCATTTTTGATAACTAGCAGAGCTGAGATCAAAACTTTGCATCTGAAGAACAACTCTTCCGTGATATTGATAATTTAAAGTATCTGTACAATCTCACCTACGCCTACACCTACCCTTTAAAGCCTCCTAAAAAATACTCAATACGCATTTTTCCTTCAATTTTCACCCATTTTTTATTATTTTGTGTCAGACTCCAGAAGCCTCCACACATAATGCAAAGCGCCTTCCTCGACATTTGCTTGTGGCGGCGAAAAAACGAAACACACATTATTGATTAATTTATGATGAATAAAATGTGCCTAATTTATTTTTTTTGACGTACCAAGTTAAAAATTGCATCAAAAATCCCTAAGTGTTTGAAATAGAAAAAAATATTTAGAAGCATTTTTCAAATTTTTTTGGTTTCTAAATTTTGTTCAAATTCGAAATAAAATGAAAAGTTACATGCGCCCAAGCGCGAGCAAATCCAAATTTCAAAAAACAGTCCTATGTTTTGGTAGAACAGCCTGTGCTTTCAGCTGCAGTTGAGACCAAAACTGTAATCTCTCTAAACTGGTCGAAGGAGATAGCTTTTGCCTGAGCCTCCAATGACCATTCAGAACATGTTACTTTTTGTTTTAGGGCGTTTTTTTTTGCCAAAGCGAAAATTCCAGGTAAATGACAATTATGCATATGTATGCTGCTGTGTTGAGCCTGACAAGAAAGTAATGAACGAGGAATTGACGGAGAAAATGCTTAATCATTGCGATTTTAGGAGACTGATTTAAGCGTAGGTGTCGGCGTAGATGGATTGTATCAGATTACTGTGAAATGTTGAACTACTTGTAAAAAATTTGAGTCATTTCTGGCAAATGATATACTCGAGAGATAGTTTGAAGATGCACAATTGTTAAAAATCGTCGTTATTTGGCTTCTCTGAATTGTATTTGACCGGATCAAAAAAGCTTGTCTGAAAATATTGACATACTACCTTTGGTGTTATGGTCAAATAATTTTGTCTCTTTGTGCAACATTAAGGAAAATCTACAAAATAAGCATTTTCGTTTTTCTCTCTGAGCTCTTAGTTTCAGTTCATAGTGTCCCGACCGAGAAATGTCAATCAGAGTCGCATACCCTTTAATTGACAATTTTTGTAATTTTGATACCACTTAACAACCTTTATTCATTATGTAAGCTCAGATTTCAAAAATAGGTTCTTAGTATAATTATCATCAGTTTCATTTCGGGGTCGCAAAAGTGACTTTTGAGCATTTTTATTTTTCAACAATCCAGGCGCTCAGGAAATGTCTGAAAAATTTTTTTTGAAAATTAACTGAATCTTAGAAAAATTCCCATCTAATGGACTTACTGACGCCTCTAGCAACACGCTGTGGGCATCCTGGACCTTAGTTTGCTAATATGTCTTCGCAAAGTTAGTGCACTTGCCGTCCTTGTCTTTCCAGTCCATAATCATTGATATGCAAATAATTCGAGATTCTTGACGAGCACCTCCAGTTCCGGTCGCGTACACCACGTTCAGCGTGGTCCTACACTAATTAAGATTGACAATCTGAACAAATTATCCTATACCAAAAAAATAATTAGCATTAAAAAAATGGACAAATTAGATCTTTATTTGGAACGTAAAAAAAAACTTTATGATCACCCTAAAACCAGCGCACCGAAGTGAGAGTCGAAGATTTTATTGACCCAGAAATTTCAATCGTCTAAACGATCCTAGGTCCGAAGTTTCGAAGTTTATAGCCGTTTTTTCATCGGGGCTATTTTCTGCTCGGAAGGCCAATTATTATCGGATCAAAGGATTGACACGTTTTTAGCACAACCACGAACAATTTTTTGATCTGGAAGCTCGGTGATCATTAACGCGTGTACATCAGTTACATTCGAAAAACGCTTAATTTATAGATTGACGATCCGTTGTTTTTTCAACGAAAAATAAAGTGACGTAAATATCACTATTCAAAGCCAATGAACTTTTATTTGCCAATAGAAAAACATTTTAATTATTTTTTATTACTGGTCAATATTCTCAGTCAACAACATGTAAAAAAATTAGCCTGGACGTGTTTCAAAAATTTCAGAAAAAAATTTTGATTTTGTGCAAAAATCGATTTTCATGATTTTTCACAGCCCCCTAAAAAACTGCCATTTTTGAAAAAAAATCTAAAATAAAAAATGTTTTTTAACGAGTTTATCGGAACTTCATTCCAGTGGTCAAAAATTAATTTTAGCAAGCTATTTATTTTCAGCCAATGAGAAAGCACCAAAATTTTCAAAATTTATAGTCAAAAATATTCAAATATCTCACGTAAAATTTGACACAGAATGACTTCCTCGATTTTTCTCAAAATCTGCGCATATATAAGAAAAGGTCATTGACAGCCAGGTTCACCATTCCTTAACACGCATAAACCGAAATTAGTTACCGACATATTTTAATAATAAACACGAATTACTACTGTAAAATCAATTCATATATATCGCGCAAACACCAAACAAAATTAATTTTTCCAGTCCTTTAAATTATAAAAAAGGTTCATGCGCCCTAATAAAACAAGAAGTTTAAACTCTCTTTTTTCCACGGTTCCACAAAACAAGGGCATAAGTAATAGGAATTGGACTATAACTTTGACATTTCTCGGTTTAGTATTAGACCGTCACCAATTTGGTTTGAATCAAAAGATTTGAACAAAACCAATTAAATCCGTGACGAAATAATTGTCTTAAAAGTAAGGTTTTTCGGAATAGGTCAGGTAAATCCGATCCTCATTCTGGTTGGTTCAAAATTATACCAATTAAGCTGTTCCTTCTGGCCTTAAATTTCATTGACCAGTATCTGTTCTATTATGATACTTGAACCAACAAACTATTATTTTTTATGTTGAAGTCACGTGACGATTGCTTTTAACGCTGCGCGTAATGAAAAAAGTCCTTACAACTTCTTGAGATGTCCTCACTTTTTTCAAAATGATTAAGCGAATTTTCCAACAGCTACATTGGACACTTATTTCTTGAATAGGCGGTCACGTGCCTGATTTTTGGGCTATGCTGTCACATTAACAAATCTTCTAGATGAAACTGAACTATCAGGGGTGGGCGGTCCGATACAACGCTAGGCACTACTTTCTTTCATTTTCAAGCGCAGTTTCTAAGAGAAACTGGTCATCCAGAAAGGTGATTGGGCTCCAAAAGGCTTTCGATACATGGAATTTCAAAATATCTCTAATCAGATTGCATCATGCAGGCAGTATCCATGCGTCACGGGGTTTACGCGCGACATCGACGATACGTCCAAGTTACCGGGCTTCGACTCCAGGACTTCTCAACATCTTTTCTAATCGGTGTAACACCGAAGCAAAGGTGTACCACTTTTTCTCTCACTATGCAGTACGAAGCTCGTGAGGATTATCGACAGTGCCACACGACATAACGTATATTGAACCTACGCTCAGAAAATGATGTTCAGACAGACAAAAAAAAACCCTCAAACACATAAAAGACCTATCTCCCTCCGTTATTGCTCATAAATTCTTCTTTTCTAAATCTAAAGAAAATTAGTAGAGGTACTACACAACAACCTGGCAGAATCATTTACTAAAAAGTAAGGGATCAAAAAGTGTTATACGTGCACAAGCGTGAGATAGCGCGCACGCTCCCTTCAACCCCTAACCAACCATGTGAATTCCCCTCACCACCAAACGCCATTCGGGAGACCCACTTTGACGGTTATTCGGAGATAATAAAATGCGAATAGACGTATCATTTTTGTTACTGCAGATCAAGATAGATTTAAATTGGCGAGGCCCAATAAAATTTTTTTCAAATATTCTATTCTGTCTAGCCTCGATACGAATGCCAGAGAACATAAATTGCTTTCAGATGACATTCATCGTAAACAAATTTTTTAAATCAAATATGATTAAAAAAGTAGCACACTGGCTATTTCAAATGTGATCTTTGATTTTTAATGAGCTCTCTGATCGTCTGAAACACAGTTTTCTATCTCGTTCGAGCCAATGCACGCCTATCAGAGCACACAAAATTGAAGATAAATCGTTTTTACTTGAATTTAAGGACTTCACCGGTAATTGGAGAATAATGAAAAAAGTTCCAAAATTTAATATCTTTGGATGATCGCATACAATGAAGTTTTTTTGTCAAAAAACGATTCCTTCTAGTGATAGGCAAACTGTATATAATACCTCAAACCTTGCTTTCTAATATGAATTCTCTGATTAAATATCTCTCTTCATTGTCTAGACATGATAACTCCTTTTTTCCTGCTGCCGAAAAAATAATTTCGAAAATTGTAAGCAACCTATTGTGAGATGAAAAAAAATTATTAGATCAAGTTGTTCAGCCACTTCAAAAAAGGACAAAAACTGAGTATTTGGCGGTCATGGGTAAGTGATTAATCGGCATAGAATATCTTCAGTGTGCTCTTTGTCGCTTGCAATCGAGTTCTAACTTAAATCAAACGGAGTCATTTTAAAATAGTTATTCGCGCATTATGTGTTTTTTTCTTTATTTTTTGGTTATAGAGACAATCACTGAGAAAAAATAAAACGCTCAATAAAGGACAGAGAAAAACATGATAAGTTCCAAGAGCAGCCTCAAGTAATTTCCCTAATCTGAGTTCACCTCGGAATCTATTGAGTTTAGTTGTCGTATTTACGGCTAGATTTTTTACGAATCAGCGAAAATCCCTAAAAATGTCAAAAAATATCTTTGAACTATCGTCGTATCCGAGAAAACACAAAAAAAAAAAAAAAAAAATTTTTAAAACATTACTAGCAACAAGATTTGCGAAACTTTATGACCATTGATTAAAAAGTCTGTGGAGTTATTATTTTATTCGTTTAAGATTTGAACAAATCTCGGTCCCGAATGGCAGTTTGAGTAGTGGGGTTTAGGTCTTAAATTGCGTATTAAGGGCGATTAAACGGGCATCTGTTACGTTGCATCAGAAATACTCGGAGTTAATTTGAGGTCAAATGATTTTGAAAATTCATTTTATACGAAAACTGATTTGTTACCAGCTTCAAATTTATGTCTTTTTGATTTTCAAGCAAGGTTTCGAGTTGTGGCTCTCTTCGATTTTGCGAATAAGTTTCTGTTAGTTTTAGACTTCAGTTATATTTCTAAAATTTTCAACAATTGTCTTGGCAAGGATTTTTTAATTATTCAGCTTTCAAAAAAGATTTGCAGATAACTGCTAAAAGAGCTTTTAAAACAAAAAAAACTTCTTTTGCTCCGAGTCTTGATGTGTGGTCAAGACAAAACAAGGTATGGAATTACCGGACCTATAGTATAAATCTAAATATTTGAAAATGCGAAATTGGCAATTTGCTTGGTGGGATCCAATCTCAACCTGGACCAATGATCGCCTATCCGCAATCAATTGTTTTGGCATTGGGGCTAATATCTTGCGTTGTTTGTATCATTCACATATTTAGCGATTTGTACTCTGAGGTCCTGGTTATCCAATAGAATAGAGTTAGTAACTAGACCCATGTATCTTAGAACTATCTTTCCACAATAAAATAGTTTCTTCCTTAAACCGGGTAACACGTCGTTTGACTTTCCAAACACGCGGTCCGCTCTAAGAAACTAATTTAAGTCAATTTTTGCTTATATTCTTCGGGAATATTCAAAAATAACGAACATCTGATTCACTGATTACACGTTATATATTTTAAGTAGTTTTTAAATATTAAGTTTAATTCTGGTCAAATATTGCTTGGAACTCCCGCTTCACTGAGTAAGACGTATAATTCCTTGTTTTTTTGCAGTTGTATTATTGAAGCAATATGGACCCTTTATAAGTTACTTGTGGCATTGATCGATATTATTGATATGGGCCGCGCAAAGGAAAAAAAGTTAAGGTGGAGATTTGCACCGGGTATTTGCCGGCCGGGTCTGACTCGCCAAAATCAATGTTGATGCTGGCAGAGACGCGAGTCAATTTAATTTAGGTTTCAACGAACCAACTATGTGACTTTGTGCTGAAGATTTTATTGTCCTGCAGGTAGTAACTCGGCACAGACTAGTTTGACAGAGGACACTACTGTCAAGTAGAACTTCCGACAGTTCCTTGCCCCAGGACGTTTTCGATAAAAACTGGTAAATAAAGCAGAGAGCGAATGTGATCAACAGGTCTTTTCGTGAGGGTAGAAAATCAATAAAATACATAAAGTAGATCGTTTTTCAACCCAACAATCTTAAAAATGCTACAGCTGCGTATATCACTGTTCGAATGCCACTAATGTCTCTATGATTCGTCTTTGGGTATGTTAATAGTCAAGGGTGTCATATGGGCACGCCAAAGATGATCGTGTAGAATCACTCAGCAATCACCTAGACGACATAAGTGGAGATCGAATAAGCTTTAGAGATAGCAAGCATTTTTTACTTGCTTAGAGTTCGAGATTTAAAGAAATTTTGTGAGTTTTTATAGCAGTTTCAAAGAATTTTTGTATCGAATAAATCCTATGCAATAATGTGCCTATCAAAATGAAACTTTTGAAGTAAAAAAGCTGTGCTGTAAGGGTGGGGTCGCTTTTTTGTACCTTTCATACACGCCTCAGAACAATTCTGGCAGTTGTGAAAATCTGAGATACTATGTTTGTAGAATCTATCCTTCGTCTACGAGTACATATTATAGTCACATTGTTATACATCACAACCAGGTGGTGAGTTCCAATTCTAGCACACTAAACATTTTTTTTAATCTACTTTTTGACCCCAATACAGCGTCTCAAAATTTACCACCAAAGTGCGGTAATAATGAGAACTAAATGTATGGAAGGATTTTCCAAATTGACTTTTTATTCTGAATCTCATTGAACGCTGATTTTCAGTTTTTCAACTTCCAAACTCTATCCTTCTTTAGACGATGTTTAGAATAAAGCCGTTTGTTCGATTAGTAGTAAATATAATGCGGTCAATGTGATGAAAGAAATTATTGCATTAATATTCTAGACTTCTGAAAAATTGTTTTAGTGAACGGAATGAAAAGTTCGAAAAAAAAAGTCTCTAGATTGGAAACAAAGTATCACCAAGTGAAGTGAAAATTCATGATCTTAAAGTAATCGAAATTTTGAACCAATCAGCGTCAAATTGGAGAATAGTTTAATATTGTGCTTAAGATATTGAAATTTCTAGAATTCGATGAAGAAAGTTTTTAATTTAAATGTCATGCATCGTTTACCGGGTCATATTCATCGAATAAAAAATGTTCTTCATGGGATTTTCCCCGGTTTTTTTTTTATCCGGTTAAGAATAATATGCGAATTTGAAATTCTAGATTTGTGGTTCTAAATTTTTTGAAAAATAAATTGCCACCATGAATTCTTGGGTTAACTTATTCATAACCGGATGTAATGTTCTAAATGTATTCTATAAAGGGCTAAAAAAAACGACACCTACCCTTAAACATTAAAAGCTTCGAATTATTATTTCTGCATTAGATGGTGTAAATTTTTTTTATTTTGTCTGGAAATACTTTTTGGGGTTATTGCCCTTTGTTGGGATTTTGTCTTAGGTGGTCCCTATTATATTAAAATACAAAAATGTGCTCATGGTTTCTCTCTATTGTTTTACTTACAACTGTTCCCTTTTTAAAAGCCAATTCACATCAACTGCATAGTAGTCAAATCAATTGACATGATCTCAGAATACTTTATTTTTTATCCCTCAAAGTGCATTTGGGCTGGTTGTGAGGATAGGAAACACACTATTCATGTGTTGATTGTTGAAGTGGTGTATTGCAGTTGCTCAAATTCTCGTTTTACCTAGTTTTCCAGTACACTACTTTTTCCTGCTGCGAGTTATGAACCTAGGCCATGCCCAACTGAAAAATGAGAGCGAAACGCAGGGTTCTTATCGAACTGTGAGATTGTCCGCTGGGTTTTCTGTAATCAACCTTTTGTGTTCCACCAACCTTCGGAGAGATACTAATCTACTGCCATGTTCAAGGAAGTATATCTGTCCGGAATGAACCACTGAGGAGAATTATATGTGCCGATCTGAGCTCTTTGTAGAGAACACGGCGAACAGTACTCGATACAGCAGAAGAGTGTAGAAGAAGCTGGTTCCGAATGATACATTTGTGGATGCGAGGCGTGCAGAAGGCAGTGTCCTGTTTCGAAGTTTTCGTATATTTTTTTTCTATAAACTGAAACTTTTTGGTAAAAATTAGACCGCATAAGTCAATACTATAAAAATAATGAGGTAATAAATTCAAAAGTTTAAGCTATATATAGCTTTGGTTCCAAAGTTATTTTTTCATGAGCTTGGATGTTTGATCCAATCTATGACCCATTATTTTATTCATCTGTAATTGAAACTTTCATTTATTCTAGAATTGTTGAAAATATAATTACCGAGTGTCCTACACTATTGACTTGACCCTTTATGGCACAATGGCATCTTTTCATATGGGTAAGTATAGTTTCAGTCAGTATCCATATTTTTGAAGTTGTGTGAGCTTAGAGTATCAGCGCTTGCCAAAAGTTTATTATACTTAAATCAGAAAATTGGAATACGAAATGATCAAGGGTGACGGCGATTTTTCCTCACCCCTAGCATTGATTTTTGTACGTTATGAAATTTTGTATAAGATTTGTATCACAAGAAATTTCCCATATCATCCAATAGCCATGAAAACTGCGAACAATATACTTCAACTGTTTCATATCAATATCTTATATTATAAATTTATATATACTTATATATGAAAGAGCAGCTGTTTTTTGTAGGAGAAAATATTTTGAAATAAATCGTGGAATACAATCACTGATAAATTCTGGTCTTCAAAGACATATAAGATGTGTATAAGATGTCATATTTACTCACAATTGGTGGTTTAAAAAAGCTTTAATTTCAAGACATATCACGGGTATACTAGCTTTTGTCAAGTAAATTGAGATTTGTCTAGTGTCTAGAAAGACCTGGTCGACCACACAGAACTGTCGCACCTAAATTATTAATCTCATTTATTTTTACCACCAGTAAAACGAAGATGGCGGTTTAAAGATTTAGTTATTAGTCATAGTAATGTGTTCTCGTAGGGAGTTGTCACGGTTTTTGCTATTTCAAATTTAGCGGTGAATGAAAAACACACTTTGAATATAAGTTTTCGTGGTTACAATTAAAATACACGTATAAAGGCAGAATGTGCAGGATGGCATTACTGCACTGGGAAGCACACCCGATTATCGGTCCATTATTATATTTCTGAACCTCAGATTATCAGATGAGACCACAATATATTGACAGGAAAATGCTAGATGGCCAGTGGACATTTTGTCCAGGCAAGTCAGATACCCATTCCTTAGTCACAGGGACATTAATCCTCAATCTGGTTCAGGAATTTGCAATTTGACGTATTGAATGTATGAGGAATATGATCCCAACGAGGTGCAACAGTAACAGTAATGGGTTTGCATGTGAAATGGTTCAGTTCAGTGCTAATTTCAAGACCAAGCAACGGTTACACTCGAGTGAATCCTGTCCTATTGGCGCGAAATGTAATTTGGGATTCCAGAATTGAAATATAAACGGTTTTATCAGTATCGGCCAGCAAAATTGCATTAATTGTCCGAAGTTATTTACGGCTGCTTCGAAAGTGAGTAACCTGAGTGAACCGTTCTTATTGTACGGAAGGTGATTTTTTGAAGAAAGAACATCTTACCGACACTGCTCAGTCGGATTTTTATCCAGATAAGCGGGGTCATAGCAGATTTATTTATCCATTCTACACTTTTTGGTTAGGTGCGTAGCCATTACTCTTTACGTGTTGATTTTTAACGTTGTGCTACATTCTAACCAAAAATGATAAAGGATATGATCCGAGATTTTTAAGTCTGTGGGATGTTCAATTTCGGACACATTCAGACCTTCGTATTCTCCTATAAATTGTAACTAAATCACCAAAGCGGGTTAATTTATAACTAAATTTAATTGTGAGCAAAAAGGACATCCTCTTCGAACTTTTTTTTTCTTTCGAAAACGAGGTTTGAAGAGCCAAAAAATTTTATTTTTTACAAATTTTTTGCGTTTTTGGGTTTGTTATTGCCAATTTAGAAGTTTTAATCCATCCACCGTAGTATCTTAGAATCGATCAAACGTGTCTATTCAAATTTTTGGTGGAGGCGATTTTGGATGCAAACTAGTCGGAGTTCGGCATCTAACTCGTAGTGATCTTTGGAGCCATCCTGGCAGTCCATGGCAAGATGACTTTTAATCGCGTAGAGACCTTAATCATTAATGAGACTGTGCATTTACAAGTGATCGATCGACTTTAGGATAATTGACGGTTGTGTGCGTTTTTTTTTTGAATTTTTTTACTTATTCAGTACTATTTCTTGCCCAAAAAAATTAACTCATCAAAAAGCCTTAACGGGATAGAAAAAATTCTAGATTCTTTTCCCATACACTTTAGCCCCAGAACATGATCACGTAATTCGTGTATTCAAGGAATAAGGTAGTAGGGTGAAAGTGAAGCCGAGTAGAATGCACTTTACTTGGAAGCTCAGCAAATTTTTGACATCCGCGAATCGGCGATGAAAAAGTTCTGATTTTTTTGATCAACCACATAGAGTTTGCACAGGAATTCAAAAATGCACTTTAAATTTGTAAGACTTCTGTTCGAAAATTATGTCATCTTACTTTTTTAGAGAGTTTCTCTCAAAACTCTAAATGGTGCTGTCAAACACGTCTTAACGGTAGATAAAATGCTGAGACGGTTGAGTTCTTAGGAAGCAGTCTTGAGCTATCCTTTCACAAAAAAAAACATAAATTATTCACTCGGAACCATCTCTTTTATATTTCGTAGATGTGTTTTTTAAATTTTCCGCCAACGAAAACATTCGGAAAAAGATGCTTCGATTTTTTTCGAAAGTAGGCTTCAAATAAAGTACACGCAACACTGATCAGAAAGTGGCTTAAACGTCGAGACAAATATTCGACATAGTCTTACCGCCCAGTTAAATTTAAAAACGTTGTTTTATTAACTTTACTTTGATCATTCGCGCTGCTAATTCGCAAAAAAAATACATTTAAAATGATGAAAAACCGAGGAGAGATATAAATAAATAACAAATGGACCCAAAAAGTTAACTTAATAAGTCGGACAAACAAAGAGTTTAATAGTGCAATAAATATCAACACTGTTTTCATCGCAGAAGTAAGCGTGATACCGTTCAACAGGCAAACGCAGATCCGTCCTATCGTAGCCCAATCCGCTTAGTTTCGGACCCCCGATTCTAAGATAAAAAAATATACGTTAAACTCCATAAATCCTAGATTTACCCGCTAAGGGACTATCCTCAAAATTAGATCATTCACGGCTTTTATAAAATGTAGTTTTATCCATCGTAAATGGAAAGCCTCAAAGTCGACCCCCATTGTAGTGATGCAGGAGCGCGAACTAAAACTTGAGCTTCAAGAGTTAAGCGGCCTCGTGTGCAATTTGGAGATTGACACTTTTTCATTTCCTCTTTGTCTAACATGGGAAATTGTTGCCACTTCATAATTTTCGAATAAACGTATTTCAACGTAAGTTGCCAGCTTTTGACGCTCACTTATTCATAATCAGTTTTTTTTTTCAGTTCAATTATTTTACTATACAAATTGTTTTGAAAAAACTCAAAAACCGACAACGTTTTGCTAACTAGGTGTCTAATTACATAAAATTTTTTTTTCTTTTTATCATGAATGCTTCAAAAAAATGTCTTGACCACATCGAAAATTATAGACTTTAATTTCATATATATTCTACGTCACATGAAATTTCCCAAAAAAGACGAAAAACGAAATTCTTAGACTCTCAAAAAATTTTATGTCATGAGTTCAATTATTTAATTTCACGTGTGTGGATGATCGATCTAACAACAGGCAAGTTCGGTGGAATAATTTTTTTTAATTTTTTGATTGACGAGGGCTTAGTATATTCGCGCAACGTATTTTCATTCAAAAGTATATTCGAGTTTAACAGAGCGAAGAACAAACGTAGACATTTTTAATTTAGTGAAAGTAGGTGCCTCATTTTTTAGCTAAGGATTCCAGAAAATTTGACGAAATGTAGGAAATTTTTCAAAATTTCCACAAAAGTTTCGACAAATTCTCAAAAGTGTCGTTATGATTTCAATAGGCATATAAAAAATAGTGTCACCTACGCGTAAGTTTTAAAGTACCATATTGATTGTTTTTTTCGTTGCTCAAACAATAATGCAAAGAAATATTCGAACACATAATTCAGGCATTTTTTGATGCTTCGGTACTTTAAAAATTTATTTTGTTAAATCGGAAGTTCAATTCGAGCTCAAATTTCTTAAGCAATATTCGAGTTTGTAGTTACAAAAGTTGCCTGGATTATGAAAGGATCTTTTGTGGTCTTTTGAGAGATATAAACGGAAAATTTTTCATCAAGAGGGCCCATTTCCGTGGATATGCGTATCTGTCAAAATGCACCGAGGCCCTTAAGTGAAACAATTTCGAGATTTGGTATTATGGAAAACTGAAATTTTTTTCTCAAACCGGCAAATCATATCAAAATTTCTTAATATAATCATAATATCATCTTTTAATTTCTTCTTTTAGTCAAAACTATCAGTCCGATGGTCTTTGTTCAGCATGTTCACCAGTTAAATCGAGCTATAGAAATACTTGATGTATTGTTCTGAAATTTCTACGTTATATCTGCTTAAATACCGTTATGTTATTTTTTTCGCGTTATTAGCTATGGGTAAAATTTTCAGATACTTTAATTTCGCAAGGGGGGTGGGCGTCGCTGATTTGCCTGTTTTTAAGTTTTTAGATGCGGTTTCTGGCTAAACTAGCAAAAATAGAATTTCAAAAAAAAAATTTTGCCACTTTTTCAGCCAAAAATTTTATTTAATTCGGCTTTTGAAAAAAACTCATCCGATTAGTTCTTAGACAGCTCACACTGAGTACAAATATCTTGTAGATAATAAGATAAAAAAAAATGGTTCAAATCGGACTATTTTTTGTTAATTTTTACGAGATTACTGAAATTGTTTAATTATCGTTTTTCTTTAAAATATATTAAATCTGATTTGAGCGATTTTTAATATATATTTGTGGTCAGTTTGAGTTATCTAAGAACTCAATCGGATAAGTGGTTTTCAAAAGCCAAATTAAATATAAATGTTGGCTGAAAAAGTGACAAAAATGACCAGAGGACCCCGTAATTGATATGTATTTAGAATGTTTTCGATCCGATCACGTTTTTCAAAATGCTCACTCCGATTCAATCGAGTTTTTCAAACTCCACAATCCGATCAATTTTTATTTTTGAGACGATCCGATCAGATAAAATATATATTTTTATTTTAAATCAGGGTTAATTGATTCAAAAATTACATTTAAAATTGTGAGAAAATACTTAAAAGTGGAGTTATAGAACTAACAATAAATGAAGACTGCGTTAATGGTCTCAACCCTGGTGATTCCAGTGATGCCAAAGACGTTTCCGATAAAAATATTGGCTCCAATTCGAATTCAATTGATCTGTCAAACGGGACAGAAGCTGCTATTTCAAAGGAGTTACTGCTGTAATTAAGCATATTTATATCCGACTCCATCGTGAAAATTAATAATAAAAATTTGAAAACTTAAGGAACTAGTTTTTTTTGTAAAACTAGAATTTTTGAAAAAATATTAATTTAACTTTCCAAATTAAGGCATTATACCACCAAAATTGAGGCATAACACTATTAAGGCATTTCACTATGTCCCGCCAACGCATTAATCGTCATTTGATAACGAGTTTTTTTTAGGACATTTCACTTCTGTTTTTTACGGTATTTTACTCATTAGGTGTAAGGCAGTTTAATATTAAGGCATTTTACTCGCTATCCGTAAAAGTAGTACATTTTTTTTCAAAAATTACTTAAGGGGGTGGTCGTCACATTTAAAGGCAAAAATGGGGTTTTCAATGACCAATTGTAGCAAAAATACAAATCGTCGGACCAAACATTACCTCTCTCTTCTGATAATATCTTGACACAAAATCTTGGCATCCTAAAAAAATCAAAAATGCACGGAGGCCTGCTTAGTCAATCGAATACCTGCTTACAAACTAACGGAAATTATGTTTTCAAAATGTATTCTCCCTGGAGTTTTAGACGGCGTACAACAGGCATGATATGATTCTCAATTTAACCGGACAGAACGTTGAGCAAAACCCAAGTCACGTTTTATGAAAATTCTTGAATTTTGCATCTCGCTATTCACCAAAAAACTGATATTGACCCCTTGTTTAGTGGTCTCAATAAAACGTCAGATAGTGTACAGAGCTGAGAGCGGTGCAAGACCTGCCATATGTGCAGTGTTGTCTAATTTCTGACTCGTTTTTCTGTGGTAATCGTGTTTCAATTTCCAAAAAATCAAGAAATTTCAACTTTATCTAAGTATATTTTTGAACTCATCAAAAAATGCTTTCCTAGCCATGTGTCAAAATAAAACGAGTACCAAAATGCTTGTAATTTTCAATATTTTTATAAAAAAGGCACAAAAATAAAATGGGGAAAATTTTATTTAGAGCCTCATTTTGCGACGACCACCCCCTTAAATCAATTTTTGAAAAAAGTGAAATGGTTCTTTAAAAGTTTTTAAGGCTTTTTTTCATTACATCAAAGTCCAAAAACGATCACGTGACCTTCAAATAAGGAGATAAGATTTGGTTCAAGTAAACAAATAGTGATCAAATTACGCCGAAAACGTCACGTGATCTTATTTTTCGAGAAAAAAGCATTAATTTATGACATATTCCAAGCCTTATTTTCGAATTATTTTGTCACGTGATTTTATTCGGACTTTGGTGCAATGAAAAAAGGTCTTAAAAACGTTTGAAGTTGACCCTGGAATTTTTGGATGTAATTCGAGTACTTTTTCAAATTACTGTCCTATGCTTTTTATTTCAAAAGTACTCAAATCACGTGGAAGACCCCTTAAAACAATCGTAACGAATTTCTAAGACTTTTATTGCATTACAGTATGGCCTCCGGTTTAAATAGAGCATTTCTAAAGTCAAAACTTCCGAAATACAGCATGTGAATTTTTTTTCGTGCGAACAAAAAGTAAACAATTCGAGAGAATTCTTCCCAAATTATAGACGATTCTCCCGGACACTTGAGATTCTGCTCGCACGAAAAAAACACATACTGTACTGATTACATAAGCGCAGACAGATGAGAGTAAATCTTTCTTATCACGAGAAATAAATATTCCACAACAATTTAAGAGTCATTTTACTCGAGAATTTTGTGAAAAACATTCAATTTTTTTTGCATTTAATACCCAAATTGGTGACGGTTTAATATCTTAAATTTGAAAATGTCAAATTAAGCCTAAATTTGTGTTACTTTTGCACTTGTTTGTGAGTATCAGCGAAAATGAGAGAGTTTTTAATTTTCTTATTCACATTTGATAATTTTTTATTAAATTTTTTGACAAATTGTTTTTATAGGACTGTAGAGAATTCTTTGAATAATATGATTACCATTGAAAAAATTTATGTTAATAATGAATCTTCGGTTATATGTTTGATTAAAACGCCTTGCCACGGATGGCAAGAAGACAATACGGGTCTAGAGATTGTCGGCTACTACGGGAGTTAAATAAGTTTCGGCCTAATTATTTAAAATTATTCCATAAAATCAACAATCATGAATTTGTGTTCATGAATTTTTGCGTCAAACAATGACTCCGTATACGGTATACAAAGACCTTCAGAAAAATGTTAAAACCCTATTATAAAGGCCAATCAAATTCGACTTCTTGCCAGTTATGTCTACCCGGTATGATCTGTGATGACGAAAATGGAACCGTAGATGGGATAAACTGTCCAGTTGGTTATTTCTGCAAAGCTGGCTTAGCGTCTACTAATGATACGGCAAATTGCTCGCCTGGAAGTTTTTGTCTCGAAAAATCGTCCTCAATTCACCTTTGTGATATAGGAACTTTCAACCCGGAATCCAATCAATCTGATGAAGAGTGTCAAAGTTGTTCTCTTGGACAATATTGTGAAACACGGGGATTGGCATTTCCATCAGGAAATTGCTCAAGTGGTTATTACTGCCCTGAAGGTTCAGAGTTGAATAATGCCAGGCCTGGTGAGATTGATGCAGATAATAATTATATTTGTCCAATGGGATATGAATGCCCCGAAGGCGTGGATTCGCCAATAGCATGTGGTCCAGGAAAATATCAACCAAATATAATGTCAGAAGAATGCTTAATTTGCCCTGCGGGTTTATACTGTCCTGAATTGGCTAATACTCAGGTAGGATTCTGATTAAAAGTGTCCCAATATTTTCAATATCATATGTACTACACCAGGAGGGAGTGAAATCATAATTACATTAAATTTAATAAACTTATAAAATTTCAGGGAATACTTTGCACAAGTAATAATTATTGTGAAGCTGGAAGTGCCGAACCAGTTCCATGCCCAGAAGGAACGATGACGTCTAATGCAGCGGTTTTGATTGCTGAATCTGAATGTATACCTTGTCCGACAGGAAATTGGTGTAGAGATGGACAAATAGCAGGATTTGGTTTAACTATGATATCATTTGTATTGATCAAAATTAATAACCGTGGCCACGCGTGTGTCCGACTATCACTTGCAAAATCGAAATGAAGCAAACGTCTCTCTAAGAAGAGGCGTGGTTTAATTACCGAAATCACGTAAAAAACAAAGCGATAAAAATTGAATAATCGTTAAAATTGGATTCAATTCAGATTCTAGAAAATATTGGACCAACATTAAAAAAGTTTGAATCCTAAGGGTGTGGTGTGAGTGAATTTTGACATTTTCCAAGTCTCGTACAGCTAAACCAATGAAGATAAGATATTTCTTTTGAACTCTTTTGAACTATAACTTTTCGTCGATTTTCTGGTCTTTAAAGGGTTAGAGAATTACTTTGAAAAGAAAATTTAAAAAAGCTTTTGGACATTTACGAACTTTCNCATAATTTTTTCTCCAAGATAACGGGCTGGCGCCGGATCTTTCGAAAAATATTATGAAATTATGCACACAATGTCAAAATTCAAATTTATTCACGCAATGTCAAATTGAACATTTCCCCTCATAATGTGTGGGATTTTGCTCAAAATACAGAATTATCTGCAAAATAAAAAAAAAACTAAAAAAGTTTTAATTTTTTTTAAGTTTCTATCCAAATCTTGTGAAAAAAGAATCTTCAAAGAAATTTTGCTGATTCATGAAACTATAAAAAATATGGCTGATTTTCAATTTTTAGACCATTAAAATAACAAATTTTTGGAATAATTATTAAAATAAAATGCTTGACAATGATTTTTACCTTAACAAAGACCGATATTTTATTTAATAGCAGGATACGCGGCCTATCAAAAAACAGTACGCGACATTATATAAAAAATAATTAAGGGTTGAAATCGGCGGCTTAAAATTTTAACACTTGAGGTCACAACCAGCTGAATTTTACAATCAAAATGAAATCGAATAGTTATTCACCCTTGGAAGCTCCAAATTGCTTTATTCGGCAGAGGCTCCTGCACCACTTAAGTGGGGCGACTTTGAGCCCTCATTACGGATAAACTACANTTTTTGTAAAAATAGACCAACTTAGCGAGGTAATCAATCAGATTTAAAAATTGTTATTTAAATCGGGCGAAACTGAGCAGCAAAGATTGGGCTTTGATCACTTACGTCGCATTGAAAACAGGAATATTTTTAAAAACATTTTCTTCACTATTCGCACTCATTAAGACCTTGGCTTTCACAATTTTGTTTTCGATTTTCAATCTTTCTTCCCGTTTTCTCATAAATAGACGATTAGCAGCGCGAGTGATAAAAAAACGCGAAAAAAGTTCCAGTTTAACCAAATGTTTTTTGAGAATGAACAAAATGATTCCGTTTATAACCAAAAAACCACAATTCAGAAGAAAATTGTCTCATTTGAGAACAAAAGACTCAAAATGAAAAATACCTTATCAGATTTGTAAATTTAAAAAAAAAATTTGTCGAACCGAGCAGCAAAAATTTGGGTTTAACTAACTTGCCATCGAAACCATAAAGATTAACATAATCATTTGTTACTTTTTTCTCACTGATTCAGACCTTGGCTTTCACAAATTTTTTTTAATTTAATTTTTCGTTTCTCATCAAAAGACGATTTTAGCGCGATTGATCAAAAACTACAAAACAGTTTGCGCTGTCAAAAATCAATTTTTGAGAATGAAAAAATGTATCTTTAGTTANAATAAAAATTCTGAGCTCTTAAGCACAAGCTGGAATCCAAAGGAAGTATCGCCGATCGGGCCAGCTGATCGCTAAGCGTGGTATGAGATACTCAAGCATCTGTTTGTTTTTTTAGCAAATGTTTGTTTTAGATCAGTTTTCAGCCGCTAGAGGGCGTTAAAATCTCGGTTATAAAAGATAGTAATTTGTCGATTTCCTCATTCGATGACAAAAAATGCCTTATTTTACAGAAGAGGAACTCGAAGATTTGTATTACTATGAAGACAAAATAAAATTATAAAACAACGTTTGTTATAATTTAACCGCTAAGACTTCAAAATATTATCTCGACGTAAGCCAACTTTCTGATCATTGTTGCTGTAGCTTTCATTTCAACCCACTTTCGAAAAAATCGAAGCATATTTTTTTTCGAATTTTTCCTAAAAATTGAACTCACGAAAAAATAAAAAGAGTTCGGATGATGGAAATTTTTATTATTTTTTTGAAAGATACTCAAAAGACTTTCTAAAAAACTTAGTTCCTCAGATTTTATCTATCGTTTAAACTGTTTGAGCGCCGCCATTTTTAGAGTTTTTGAGAGAGATGGCTCGAAAAGTAAGATAAAATATTTTGACGAGAAGTCTAGGATTTCAACTGCCATTTTGAATTTCTCGTTGGCAACTCTTTGTTGAGGTTTGATCAATTTCCGAAGACTTTTTTTCATCCGATTCTAGCGTTGCATCATTAACTTAGTCGTGCGGGTTCCGGTTAAAAATATTTGGATAAAATTTTGAGTTTTTACCGATTTTTTTATGCTCGGTTCTGCGACTGTTTGAATGAGTGGATATCTGTGTTAACTTTTTGATCAGGGTATGTTTGTAATTTAATGGTTAGTCCGTTTTCAGAAGATTTTGAGTCCGCTTACAATAATAAAAAGGTTAATCGAGTACTAATTAACGTCTGATTATTTTTACCTTATAATATTTCCTCACAGTTAATCTCCACTAATAGTTGCGTCTTGAAAATATTTTTTCTAAGTTAAAATTGTTAAAGTGTTTTTTGGCCACAAACCAAAGAGAGCCTCGCTCCTTTTTCCACTCACTTGCTGCTCTCACATTCGCTCTGTCTTGGCTTCGCCACGGAGCTTTTTTTCGTTTGGATTAAAGTGAATTTAGGATATATTTAATTATTTTGCAATGAGTATATAACTCGTTATACATGTTACAAAAACGATTATGAAAACCCTAATTTTTTTTCCAGCAGCAAATAATTCTCGGAAGTGATATGCGAATTATTCCAATTTGTCAGAAATTAAAGAAACTATTTTTTTGAGCAACTTGTTGTCGAATAATTTGAAATTCACGTTTAGATTTTTTGTAAAACCAAAAAACAGGTTTTTGTAAACGTTCGAATAACTCGTTCAATATATATTTGAACAAAACAAATTTCGAGTAGGAAAAGATTAAGGCAATAAATGCAACAAAGTCCTTGTC
Source organism: Oikopleura vanhoeffeni (assembly GCA_004367855.1). Classification (NCBI taxonomy): domain Eukaryota; kingdom Metazoa; phylum Chordata; class Appendicularia; order Copelata; family Oikopleuridae; genus Oikopleura; species Oikopleura vanhoeffeni. The sequence goes on along the minus strand of SCLH01000515.1, from coordinate 199,832 downwards.
GAAAATTTAAAATTTTCTATCTTAATCTCTCTCGATGACAGATGCGGCGGGCAGCGCCTTGAAACTCGATCTAGTGTGTTTATTACGTAACAAATAATATGCAGCCCAATTTCTCTTGATAAAGAAGATTTTTGTTTTGAAACATTTGATAACTTTTTTGGTAAGTTTTTCACGAAGAATTCATTTTTTGCCACTTTTATACCGATTTTTCTAATTTGCAAATTTTTGGTAAAAAACCAAAAATACACTTTAACACGATATTAATATTCGCGATATAGCGAATTTATATGAGTCGCAATCGATTTATCAGACCCGGTTAAACTCAAAAATAATATGTTGTTTGTTCAATTTATCAAACAAAGACACTTCATTTGTGCATGCAAATTGACAATTAAAGCCCCCTTAAGGAGATTGTGGGTGCAGTAGTTATTTTCGACCACGGTCTCAAATTCGGTATTATTTTTCTTGTATCTGACCATCCAGCACACGAGAAATTAATTGCAAGCAAAAAAAAATTTAACTATCGAATAACTAGTTCTAGAATATCGGATTTGATTGCAAAAATAATTTATTTATTTTAAATTCTAGCTATAGGATAGTCTGAAATTACAAATAACAATAATCACAGCAAAAAGTTACACTAAATGAAAGTATTTCAATATTATAATTGTTAAGATTTTTGCTATTTTTTCAATATTTCAATTTTTGGCCTAATCAATGTCATAATGGCGCGCATTTAATCTGCATAAAATAGTGATTGCGAGAAATCTGACAAAAATTATTAAAATTTTGTCAGTCTTTAATTTAACTAAGATAATCGAGAATGATTTATGAAAAAGAGAAAAGAAATCGCATTTACCGTTCGTGAGTTAAACTTTTTTTTGTAAAATAATGTACATTTTGCCTATATTCAACTATAGCAATAAATTTTCAAAAAAAATTCCCGGCAAATTAAGATGAATTAAAGAAATTTTATCAGTCTTTATTGCAGAGAATTTTTTTCTGACAAATTATATCGGCATAATGTAATTTTTGGATACGTGGATATGAAGTTAAACTTCAATGGAAAGAAATACCAGCAATAAGGTTTAATGCATTTAACGGCTCATGTTAAAATATTTTCTAGAAATTTATCACTTTTATCCATTTCAATGTAACAAACTGCAATGTGCAATTGAAAACATAGATGTCCACTTAATTATCACGAAAGATATATGATTTTTCAAAAGGGCTTATCGAAATATATTTGAGTTTTAAAAAGAGCTTATTTTTCCCCAGCACATTGCTGGAAGCACCCACAATCCCCTTAAGGGGGATCTGAATGTAAATTGCTGGGTATTTGTTACCACTTTTTAACAGTCTGTAACTTGTGACTTAAGGGGATTGTGGGTGCTTCCAGCAATTTGCTGGGTTGTGAACTTGATTTAAAAATGCTTTATTCCACGGTTAAAGTCATTTTCGAGTTTCGGATCCAAAATTCGCTTATAAAAAAATATTGAATAAACAAATCATAAAAAATGACAAAAATGAATTTCTCTGTGAAAAACGATATGAAAAAGTATATTAAAAGCTGCTCCCTTTATTGAAGAAAAATTCGGCTATTTATTATTGTTAGTATAACACGCACTTTCCATAATATAGCAGTCGCGCGCAGTATGGTGATAAAAGATAATGACACGAGAATGACACAAGAATTGTATATCCAGACGGTTTTGAGCAATTTATTCGCTTAATAGTTTCGCTTTAATAGAATTATTTTTCAATATATAAGAGAGATTTCAGCATGTTTACGAAATAGTTTTTTCAGTTTTTACGAAATGCACCTGAGACGTAAACTCGATACTGCTTCCGCAACATTGCGCGGCTGTAGGTTGCGCGGGTGAAGTTGTGAAAGTTCGAAACCGTATGTGGTGTTAAGTGTACCTCCTCGAGTTTTTTAGCTGCGGCAAAAGATATGTGCAATTTTACTCGTTTCGTAATTCGCTTTTACGAATTTGTTACAATTTTGAAAAACCTATTGGACTAATAAAAATTATTAAAAAGTGTTTACAGAAAAATTTTATTCATTTTCACGTTGATCATTTAAGGGTATCCCGGTTCCTAGACATTTTCTGCAGTTATTATGTGTAAAAATGCACCAAATCAATTGTTTAGTGTTTGAACGCATAAACAACCAAAATGACAACAAAAAAATTTCGAAAATTTGCGTTTTTTCGTTTTTTTTAAGTATTTCTCAAAATTATGTTAAAAATAACGTTAATTGACCACTAAAACTTAAAATAATCGGTTGACGTAAGCCAACTTCTCTCAAGGTTCTACAGCGTTCTTTTGATAACTTTCGAAAAATTGAAGCAGATTTTTCTTCGCGGAAATTCTTTCACGTGACCTTGAAAATTCATATTTTGAGTTTGGGTCGAAATGCAAAAAAAAACGCCACGTTATAAGTTCTATTTTTGGAACTAGCTTTGTGAAATTGTTGAGCTAATGCAAATAAACCTGGAGAGATAATTTTCGAGCGTAATGTTCCAAAAAAACGGTGGTTTTTTGCATTCAGAAAAACATATAGCACTTACGAAAAAAATGCCTCTGAAAGTTGAATAGCTAATATACAGTGTATAAAAGTAAGGTTTTTTCATAATAAAACCTGGGAGAGATAGATTTTTCCGTTGCGTTATGTCTCTGTTTCGCTTATGTCACGGAATGTAAGCATACAAAAAGTTTTGGCACATTTAGACGCAAGCTGAAGGCTATTCTACAACCTGGCTGATGAATAATATCCTTGAAGCAGTGTTTGGCTTAATTTATCGAGAAATGTCAAATTAGGGACCGGATACCCTAAGGATGTGGGTGCAGTAGTATTTTTGGCACGGTCGCAAATTCGTGATTTTCAATTGCACCTACCATCAGCCATCTCAGACTTGCATTAAAAAAAACACCCACCAAATTTTCTGGATATTTTCTAGAACATGAATCGCTTGCTAACTGAAATGCCCGAATAATGACAGATGATCAGAAACAAAATAACCCATTAGTGACAATTTCACGCGGAGATTCAGACCAAAATAAAATTCGAAATGGTTTGACCAATATTCAGAAAATTCAAAAAATACATTTCGGACTTGCATAAACTGGAAAACGGCAAAATAACTAGATAGGTATTCATTCAGAATACAAAAAATCAACTCGCAAGAAAAGGTGGTCTAAATGAAAGTATTCAATATGATAGTTTCAGATGTGGCGGCCTTTCAATATTTCAATTCAGCCTAATCAGGTATAATGCGCGCATTAAATCAGCATGAAATAGTGATTGCGAAGATAGAAAAAAATTATAAAATTCCGTTGTTTTCAAAGTTATATGATAAAGAGAAGAATTAGAAAGAGAAAGAAATCGCATGTACCGTTCCGGAATATACTTTTTTTGTAAAATAATCTACAGCTAATAATCAGTACACAATTTTTTCTGACCAATAATACGGCATTATTGGATTGGAAACGTGGATATGACGGTATACTTCAATGGAAAGAAATACAGCCAATTAGGTTATGCATTTAAAGGGTGAGGTGCGAGTATCATGTATTTCTACAAATGAAATCATTTTGATTTCTCAAGTACCACGGACTTCAATATAACATTGGAAAAATAAACGTTCACTGCAATGTCTCACGAAATATAGGTTGGTGAGTGTTTAAAAAGAGGCTTATTTGTTGTCGCCCAGGCAGAAGGTGTCTGAAGCAGCCGGCAGGCGATGCCCGGCGTAGAGTCAGCAAGGGTTAGAGACTGGTGTGAAAAAAGTACGGTAAGCAGCATACGCGCGGAGGCAAAGTTTCACATGTCGAGAGTCCGGCGGGGTGTGAAGGGGGATGTGTGCGTTCCGGAGCGAAGGTGTGCTGGGAAAAAGTAAGTCTGTTGTAAGCAGACTCAGAAAGTATAGGTGCGGGAGTAAAGCCGCGTTTTGAGGAGAAATGCGATGATAGGTGCTTGGCGGTGATGAAATTAGAGGGTGGAGCAGTGCTGATGTTTGGCGAGAGTTGCACATTGGCGTGTTGTGACGATTTGAAGAGTGGAAGTGAGAAGTGGAGTCGAGAGAGGTGTGTCGTGAGAGAAATATTAACGATGAGCGCGGTTAGAATGCAGTGAAACCTTATTGGCGTGGTGGGAGTTGCTTGTCGCATTGAAGTTTAACTTCATAGTCCACGTATCCAAAAATTACATTTTAATGCCGATATAATGTTGTCAGAAAAAAAATTCTCTGCAATAAAGACGATAAAATTTCTTTAATTCATGTCTTAATTTAGCCGGGAATTTTTTTGAAATTTGAATTGCAGTTAGTTGAATATAGGCAAAATGGTACATTATTTTTACAAAAAAAAGTTTAACTCACGAACCGGTAAATGCGATTGTCTTTTCTCTTTTCATTAAATCATTCTCGATATATCTTATTAGTAAATTAAAGACTGCACAAAATTTTTTAATTAATTTTTGTGAGGGATTTCTCGCAATCGAGCTAGGTGGTGTATGAGTGCGAGGAGGTGTGAGGAGGATGCGCGCGCGCGTGTTGACATTGATTAGCCGGAAAAAGTTGAAGATGATGAGAAAGAGTAGCAAAATGGCTAACAAGTAGTAATATGTGAGAGGACTTTGCGGAGGTGTGAGTGGTTGAAGCTGTTGTGGCGGGTGGGAATTAGATGGGTATGGTAATTTGCAGACTATCTTAGTAGGCGTAGAATGTTAAAAGGTAATGAGAAAGTTAGTGTGTGTGCGAATCAAGACGGGAGTGAGTTCGAAAACTAGTTGATTCGTAGTTAAATGTTTTTTGGCTTGCAATTAAGGTTGGCTCGTGTGGGCTGGATGGGTCCGAGATACAAGCGAAGAAATAATTAGTCTCGNCTTCAATAAAGGGGATGCACGCTTTTAAATATACTTTTTCATATCAGTTTTTCACAGAGAATTCATTTTTGTCATTTTTATGATATTTTTATCAATATTTTTTAATAAGCGAATTTTGGATGAAACTCGAAAAATAGACTTTAACGTCGGAATAAAGATTTTTTATAAGTCACAATAGATTTGTCAGACCCGATTTACCCATACATGATATTTTTTTATGAAATTTATCAAAAAAAGAAACTTTATTTCTGCATGCAAATGGACATGCAGAACCCCCTTAAGCCACTTCTAGATAAAAAATCGATAAACAAAACAAATTTTTTCGAGTTTTTATTACACAATTGAAAATACTCCATGAAAATACTCCATTTGAAAATATGGTAAAAAACAAAATTGATTTTTGCTAGTTAATTACTCAATTTACCGGTAATTGCAACATGAAATGGTTTTAATTTGCAAAGTAATTCGTTCTTAAAATTACGAACTCCCCATTTTTATTTAACCCTCGATTATTAAAATGCAGGCAAAAGACATAATTAAATTTTAAAAATATTTCCTAGACGTGAATTTAAACCCGTCCAAAAATAGCAACAAACATGATTAAAGAAATTTTTCATTCTTATATGTTCAAAATTTTCGCTAAAATTTCAAAACAGATTATCAATTTTTTGGCTTTCATATACGGAAAGTGTTTTTTTAGGATTTTTGTCGCATAAGCTTCACTCCGAAATATACATTTCGGCAATAAGAACATCGAACAAAAATAAGAGATAAGCTTGTTTTTAGGAAAGTGCGAACTTTTTTTTATGCTCAGAAGGGTTAGGTTTAGCATTATGCTTTTCAAAACAAGATAGTATTTTCTTTTGAAACATAAGTATGTAAAATTTGTTTATTTCTTCATTTTGCTTGAACACACTTATTATGGCCAAGAGTTAAACTAAATACAGGAAAATGCGATCCTGGATATTTCTGTCTTGCCGGCGCTGATGATGCGAGTCCAGACGAAAATTTCTTTTCTGATTATATTTTGAGTGATGCGGTTGTTTGTGATGTTGGTATAAAATGTCAGGGTCGATGTCCACCAGGTCATATTTGTCCAGCTGAAGGAACTTTAGTTCCAATACCATGTGGTGAGAATACTGTGCTCGTTGATAGTCGAGGACGTTTTGCTTATCAATGTCTACCGTGTGCAGATGGAGATTGGTGTCAAAAAGGTCCGTTGATCGTTATAACAAAACGATTAAATATCGAAAAGTAAAACTAACTTATTCTGATTTTAATGTCAAAATGAAACAAAATTTATCAAAAATCAAGCCTGCCTAATTGTTGCCATTAAACAAGCTTCATTTTTCTTAATTCTTGTCGACCGTGACGTTTTTTTAAACACTGATTGAATTTTCGAGTAATTATGTCAAATTATATATCAAATTTGTGTAATTAATCGTTTTGGTGCTTCCGTTTGCGTTATTATAAAACCGATGTTTTGGAGGCCTAGCAGTTAAAATTGGAATAAGTTTTCATACATGTACTAGTATAAAGAGATCTTCTGAAATTTTAATTATCGATGTGTGTTCAAAACACAGCAGCGCAGGTTGAGATTAAGACATACATTTCTCATATGAGCAATAGTTTGGTTTTAATTAAAACTAGATACAGAATTTTTGTCTGAATGTTTTTCTGTCAAAAATCGTTCTTAAAATTTAAGTTAACCACAGTCAATAACCAAAAATCAAAGACAATTTGTTTTTATTACTTGTACGATACAAATCATGGGTTTGCTGGATTGTGTGAGCAACCTCTTCTCAGTCTAGCGCTATGTTTGGTTCACGGGGTAAGATGATGAACTACTCCGCACAAACATAGGGCAAATGTAGCAATTTCCCGATTTGTTTTGTATTTCAAAACATGTTTTTAACATTTTCTTAATTTTTTCGTCAATTTTTATGATTTCAGTTTGAAATTTTAAAGTGAATTATACTGTCAACTAAAGAAGGTCGAAGTGTTACTAATGAAGACCGAAAATGTCCTGAAGGATATTATTGTGATGGTGGCCTTAGCTATCCTCTTCCATGCCCTTCAAACACGTTCAATAATCAAACAGGATTAATAGTGGAGAATGAGTGTACACCATGTTCACCCGGATTTGATTGTACTGAGCTTGGTCTGAGAACTCCAGACAATTATAAATGTCCCCCTGGGTACTTTTGCGAAGGCTCTAATCAGCCAAGAAAAGAATGCCCGGCGAGTTACTTTAGGGAAAGCGCTGGTGGAGATTGTGATATCACTGGTGTAGACGGATGTACTGAAGGTTGCGAGGAATGTCCCGAAGGTACTTTTTGTCCAAGGAACAGATCGCAAAAACACCAAGTAAAATGGTCATATATTTTATTCAGATAAACTGTATGATTAATAGGTAAATGATATATTATATTTCGATATTTTCAAATCATTCGAACATGCCAAAATTTTTTTTAAATAGATGATCATTAATACTCTACGCTGGGCTTTATTAATTGACAGGACACTCTACGATGGATTATTCGAATTTGTGATCGAATCCATCTTAGTCGACTATTTCACAGAAATTCAAATAACTCCACAAGTTTTCAGTTTTAATATGCGGATCATCTGTTGGTAAGACTCAGATTTAGGATAGTTTTACGGTTATTCATAAGATAATTTGATTTTGCCGATACTTTATCAAAGTGATACTGTTAATGATGGTGGAATTCCATGCCCGCCAGGTATCGCTTGTGATATCGGTACAGCCTTGCCCAATGAAAATTGTCAAGCTGGATTTTATTGCCCCGAAGCAACCTACCAAATTCCATGTCGAGCTGGTTTTTACTGCGAAACTGGTAGTTGGAATGAAACTGTCTGTGAATTTCCTAATTATTGCCCTGAACAAACTGGAGATGAAAATGGTACCCCTTGTAAGCTTGGGTTTGGTGCTGTGGATGGATTTAATCGAACAAATGAAGAAGAATTTTGTAGACTTTGCCCTGCAGGAACATTTCGAAGCAGAAAAGAACAGCGCGAATGTGAGCCATGTCCCGCAGGAAATTCATGCCCAGAAGGAACTGGTCAGGAAAGGAGTATTATTGATTAAATAAGTTCTCGAATTCATTGTTTTGAAACATCATAGAAAATACTTATTTTTTTGTTTTGAATGTATTTTGTTATTGCATCAAAATTTACTTCTTTTTGAAATTCACTTATTGATTTGATATTTTTGAAGATATCTTTAAAAAATGATGACTCCTGTCAAGGACGAAACATTTCCGTTACCATGTCCTGTTGGGTTTTATTGTCCTACAGGATATGCTCCAGGTATTCCTATTCCATGTCCCGCAGGACAATTTTCTTCAATTCCTGGTGCAGAAACTGAATCTTGCGAGAATTGCCCTGAAAATACTTACAACAATTTGGAAGGTCAAGCTGCTTGTCAAAGATGTGGAACTTCATCAACTGCCGGTATCGGAATGGCAAGTTGTACTTGTGTAGGTGCAAACCGAATTTTTCAATTTTCTGATGGTGCCTGTATTTGTATACCAGGGTTTGAAAGTTTTGCCTACGAAGGCCAAGATGAAAGTACTAAAAATAAGAAAGGAGATTGTCTGCCGATGGTTAATGAAAGATGTGACAATGGTTTGATTCGAGACTCTATGACGAGAAAATGCATCACTGTTGAGGAAGCAAGTGAAAATTGCAGAAATTCTGGTGTTTGTGGGTCACAGATTCCATTTTACGATAAAAATTATGGAACATGTTTTTGCCCGGTGAATACGATTCCAGAGAATATAGAAAATTGTTGCGAAGTTCAAGTGGCTCAGCTAGATAAGGTACTTTTCGATTGATACATTTATCTGATGCCGAAACCTTGAAATTAATTCGAATAGTCAACATTTAGATTAACTTAGTTTTTTTTAACAAAATGAAACTTTTTAAGAGAGTGTGGGTCGCTTATTAACTAGGCGATTACCTGGAAAGTTATTGGTTTTGGTGCTTTGTAGCCTGACACAAAAAAATGAGCTAGTTCGATTAGAAACGGCGCCGTAAAAGGTCCAAATAAGTGACATCCAATCTCTTAATTAATTAAGTTCATTTTTTCGAGTTTATTTCTCTTAATTTTGAAAAAATTTAATTTTGATTTTAGTTCGTAATCATACAGTTAGTTTCTTTTTTAGTCCCGAAATGGTAACTTGCTGTGAATGAAATTCCGACCGATAAAAATGGCAACTAGGCACATTTTATTTGTAAACTCTCGGTATCGTCGATAGCTCGACTTTCAAAATATGATACACGTAGTTACCATATGTTATTGGCAGAAATTTCTTTTGCAGCAAGTTGCCATTTTGGGACTTAAAATAAACGTACTCTAGTTTCAGTCCGTTTCATCAAATCAATTTTTGAAAACTTCTTATGAAAAAAGGCTTATAAATTCCTATAAAGATTATTGGTTTGCGTTTTCCGTTTTAATTAGGGACATTTCCAGTACTTGGAAAATTTAGAATTTTTCTAAAATTTTAAAAAGCCGAATTTTTCTTGTTTTATTATGAAAAATAGTTCAAGTTTGTTTAAGTTTAAATTCTTTTTTTATTCACGAAAGTTTTTTTTCTTTGTTAATTTGCTAAGCGTCTGTTTCAGCCTCCGGAAGTGAGAGTCTAGATATAATGCAAACTTATTTTTTAGTCAACTGGGATACTGGCAATTAACGGCGAAATTATAGAAAATGTTTATGGTCTCGATGAAATCGTTGTTGATTCTACATATGTGTTCACCTTATCCTTCGAAACAACTGGTGTTTTCGGTCAGTTACCTTTGTTTACTAATCAGACAAGGAAACGTCGTCAAGCTGAGTTAGCGATAGAAAATCAAATTCAGAATCCAACTTTATGTGTACAACCTGGTGAAATGGTTATGTTTAATTTGAATATTGATCAGAATAATCGTGATAATAGGATTGGGTGAAAAACGTCAACTGAGAATATAAATTCTTGACAAGTTTGAACATAAAATTTGATGAAAATTTGTTGATAAATTGTAGTTAAAGTAGATTTTTAAAGAATGTTCTTCGATGGAACCGTTTATATTTAAATTATCTGAGATGCGCCATCTTCTATTGTTTTTCTGTGATTGTGAGTCTAAGGAGTTTGTTAAATTTTGAATATTGTTAAAAATTATAAATTAATCTAATTTTCATGACTTATTTGAATATAAATAAATATAGAGTAAGTATTTTCAGTGCAAATAGTCGGAAAGAAATTTATTCCATAAGTGTTTTATAACCATTACACACCAATAATTTTCTATCCCATTACAAACTTATTGTACTAAATTGTACAAGCCTTTTTCAAAAAATCATAAAATCACTATCACACAACCGATCTAAAGTTACGACTTGATTAGAAAGTTCAAACAAATATCTTAAACTTGTTTTTTTAAAATATTTTTTAATTCACAGGCTCAAAGCGACATCCTTCAGCGATAAAAGTCACATTTCGATATTTACTGTCTCTATATCAAAAACTAGAATCTTTCAAATTATATATTTATTACATATGATAGATTAAAATTTTACCCTTTTAATAAGCATTTTTCAAAAAATTTCTCGTTTTTTCTCTAAGTTTGTGTCGATTGAAACTAAAGTGGTTTAGATTTAATCTAGAATAACTTTTTGATTCTGACGATATTTTTTCAACTCATGTATATAAGGCGCTAAAGAGCACAAAAAGGCGCAAAAATTTGGCTCGATCATAATTATCAAAAAAATAAAGATATATAGGCGATGATTTGTCCACCTGTGAATCTGGGTTTAGCGTCTGTATCACGCCGAGATCGAATATAAGGCCGAGCCGATGTTTGTGTTCCTTCAAAAACAGATGAATATAAATGTCATAAAAATACTAATTAGAGGTAAGCTTGTGATTGAATACACTTAAAGCGAATACATTTATAATAAGAAAATTTATCGGTAAGTGAGCATAATGTTATTGTTATATCCGATTTTACCATCATACGTATGATTAGTTATTATTTTTGCTGTGGTATTTAAGTGTGTTTTTTCTGTATTTTGTTAATTGCGGCATCACACAACCTTCAAATCCATGTATTGACGAAAGTATAAGTTGATTAAATTCTTGGAAAAGTCAGATTTGTTCTGAAAATTTGGCATGCAAGTGACTGTGGAGTTTTCAACCACATCGTATAATTATAGTTTATTTTATGTCAATCGTTCAGTTGTGTGAGACAAAGGTGTTCGAAAAAATCTTGTTTTTTAAGAACGTCTCTCATTTGACAGAAGATCTATGCCATGACCATTTAAATAAACATAATGCGTTAATCCTCGTACAATTGTTGTATCGTCTGATGTTTGTCTAACAAGAATATTTTCAAATTATATATTTTAATTACATATGATAGATTAAATAATTACCTAACTAAAGCATTTTTCAAAAAATTTCTCGTTTTTTCTCTAAGAAAATGAACCTAGAAATGAACTCCGAAATATCAATCAATGTTTTGAGTCATCGAATTAATTTGAAAATTTAATCGAAAGAATTCAGTGGTTGACCACCTAAAAAGTAACCACTTATGACCCCCCTAACCAGTTAAAATCCACATCATTTCGAGAAAAGCTTTTGGGCACTCAAATTGGTCAACCACTGTACTCGAGGTAAATTTTTTTTTAAGTGACAATTGTTCATTAAGTAATGATTTTTTGCATTCTGGTTTTCAATCAAGTGACGATGTTTTCACCTTTAAAAAAGTATTTATCCAGTATTCATAACAAACAGTTTGTACAACTCAAATCCCGATTTTGATTATGGTGCGTTCCGAACATTAGCCAATCTTATTAATTCCGGCGAGGTGATAAACTTTGACAAATTTGGTTATATTTTCGACCAATCTGGAAACTTCGTATTTGGAAGCTCTACAAATTCTGCAGATACTGTGATTATTCACGTTGCACTTCCTGGTACCAGTTGCGGAGAAAATTTTTATCGAATTCAGCCACAATCTGAACTCTCCCTGAGGTTTTTAGGTGTTAGTCCGACTACTCGTTTGAATTTATCGCCGAATTGGTTACTGATAACATCGATTATGATTGGCATCATTTTATTGATTCTTATATTGATGGTATTTTCCGCAATTTGGGCTCGACAAGATCGAACTCTAAGTCCATGGCAAGGTTGGAAACCGAAATATTTATCAGTCGACTTGCCGTATGTGTTGCCACCTTTATCAGCTAAAGGCAGGTTACCTTATTGCTGAAAATGTAATATCAAATGTAGAATGAGTTTTTTACTGATTGAATGTCAACTATTGAATAAAAATAACTAAGGGGCTAGTGTTGGTTAATTTTGACATTGGTTAAGCCTCGTACGGCTTAATGAAGATCAGAATTAGAAAAATTCACCGTTCAACTAGAAACTCCATTTACCACTTTATTACTACTTTCACCAAGTTAAATTCTTGAAAAACATAATTTTTTAAATATATTATGTTTTGGACTTCATCAAATCAGACCAAAATTTGTAAATTACTCCCAATTTGCCCCATTGAAATTGTTTTATTCTAAAAATGAAATTTATTATGACAAGTTTTGTATCACAACAATAGAAATATCTTTTTTCGTAATATTCCACCCGATTGCCGCGGCATGCCGTGACATGTCGGCCCTTGAGCTAAAATTGGAAAAACAGCTTCCATTCACTCGAATTCAAAAAATTGGTGATTCTTAAATTTCAAACTTTTTTGATACAAGCTGAACCATAGCTGTTTTATGATCATCTAATTTTTGAAAATAGCCGAGGGACGTGTGTTAAACCGCGGTTACTCGATAGTTGGTAGGTGTGATACTGCAGTGATAAATAAAGTTGGCAGTTAAGAAAATAAATTTATATCTTTGTGTATTCAATTTAATTAATTTTTAGAATTATTGAAAAAGTTATAAAATGTTTTTATATGATATTTCTCACTTCACTACTCAAATAAATACAGTTTTTTTTCATTTCTTTGATTTTAAAAAATGTCATAAACCTCTCAAATTTATCAGGTTTGGTTTTTTAAAGGTATTGTGACCTAATAAACTCCAGTCACACAGTCTCATAAAGGTTACCTTTTACTAAAGCCATCAAACACAATCTTGACCCTGCATTCACCGAAAACCTAGAAACTGCGGAAAAAGACGTTATGAGTACCAAAGAATTCTATGACAAACTTGAAGACCAAAATCTTCAGATTGTCTCTCAAATGCAGCAGCATCAAAACGAATTGCAGAAATACTTCGAGAATATGGCTAAAGAAGCTCTTAAATTACAGTTTTTGATCGACAAAGTCAAAAATGTAGAGCCAACGGATGGCACGCGAGAATCAAAGGACTCCAGAAAATCTAAGACCAGTATCACAACTACCCCAGAAGACGTGATTAACGCAAATGTTGCTGTTATGGGATATGCTACAGTAAATTCTAGAAATCTTATGAAAAATGTTCAGCAACTTTTGAATAGGCTTAACGAAGGACGGGTCGAAATTTCAGATGACATGATTGAAAAAACCCTTTATATCATTAATAGCGATGAACAAGTCCAACCTAAAATACAAGAAAATGACTTGCTTAAAATTGAACATAATCAAATACTTGATACCTGGAATAAAGCGCAAAATGAGCTTGAAAGTGCCCTTGACCTTTTAAACGCAGAAGAACTAAACTCACTTAAAGATTGTAAGAATCAAGATGAACGAGCTAGAATTCTTAAAAAGTATAAAGACATGAAAAACAATTTATTGAAGAAAAATAATGAAAATCGAGAAAATCAACTAGACGTCATCAAACATGAGCTCATAAAAAGGGAGGTATGCAATTCTTCACATAATTCACGATAATTATCTTTCAAAAATTTTTTTTGTCAAAGTCTCACCACTTGCTGATTTTCCATTAAAATCTTACGTACAGTCTCTGACCCCTAAGGATATGGACCATACCGTATGGGGCACCATGGTGGTTCCCGATTTGACATATTTCCGATGAAACATTAGCCAAATAAGGCTTCATTAGCCAAATAGGGATATTATTCAGATTAGCCATTTTGTAGAACTAGTCTTCAACTTGCGAGCAAAATATACCAATAGTTTTTTGTATAACCACACTCCTTCACACAAAACTTATGTGACATAAGCGACACAAGAGCAACCTAAGCAAAAACGGAAAATTTATCTCCACCTAGGTTTTATTTTAAAATTATTTCAAATTTTAACATAAGTTGTACAATTAGTATGCAAAACTTCCTAGAAGCGCTTTTGTCGATAAGTTGTATCCTAAAATAATGCAAAAAAACTCCTTCAAAATACCGTTTTTGCATCGAAAATCTATCTCCTCCTAGGTTTAATTTCTAAATTTACTTGAACTTTTTTAGAACGCTAGCTCTTAAGAGCGTTTTTGTTTAATTTGGACTCCAATCAAGAAATATGAATTTTTAAAGGGCAAGTGAAGAAATTTTCGAAAAAAATGTGCTTCGATTTTTTCGAAAATAGGCTCAAAAAAAAGCTGGGGAAACACTGAAGTGAAAATTGGCTAACGCCAACCTGATATGTGAAATTTAAGGGGTCAAATTGAGACACACGTGACGTTTAAACATAATTTTTGGAAAAATACTTAGAAAAAAGCGAAAAAACGCAAAATTTTTCATTGTCATTTGGGCTGTTTTATGAGTTCAAAAAATTAACAATTAATTTGTATTTTTATGACGAAACAATGCAGAAAATGTAGGAAACACCATACTCTTAAAGTGCAAAAAAATCTAGGAAAAGTATGCACTTTTAGGGCAAAAAGGGGATTATACGCACTTCAGAGGAAATGTTTTTTCAATAGACAAATTGTTTTTTTAGATAACGTTTTTTCAATTTTTTGAATAATTTTTGTAAAATTAAAATGGTAGTTTCCTGAATTTCTTGTTTTAAAGACTTAATCCGCACCTGAACAAGATCATCACAAGTTTTTGCGATTTGGACATTAATAATCATGGTGTCTAAATTGTATGTTTTGCTGCAGTTTTAAATAAAAAATATAACGTGTTTGAAGGCTCTTTTCACCACTAGGTGATGACGGAAGTAAAATATATTTATAGACGCATATTTGATTCCAGTCAAGAGATTGAAGATTTGTTCGTGCTGACATCACGCTTTGCGTATTTCTTCATTTTTATTTATAAGTTTTTCATAAAAAACCAGACCTAATTTGCTGTATTTTTCAGCAGGAATTATGTGCCTTTAAGCGGCATGCACTGCAGCATGTAATTAGGAAACTAATTTATTCTAATATTTGTTTACCTCATGTAAAGACGCCTTAATCAGCAACGAAAACTTCAGAATGAAAATGGGTCAAAGGGAATGAACGAAGACGAAGTGGCTGGATATATGACAGAAGTTAACCTTGATCTCGAAAATGAAATTATTTTCGGAAAATCTGATGAACTCAACGATGAGATTTTACTTTTGCAAAAAAGTCACAAAGATAGTAAATCTGAGCTGAATAATATGTTCAAGAATCAAATCAAAAACGAAATTCCAGCTGATAAACAGGAAGTTTTTGAAAATGATTTACTCAAAACGATGACGGATATTGAAGAAAATAACAAACTGGAACGGTCTGCAGCTCAAGAAAAGCTTCAAGCTTACCATAAGAATAACTTGAAATTTTTACTTGACCAACTCGATTCAAGTATTTCCTATGACGAAATTGAAAACATAAAAGCAAAAGAAAACTTAGATTATCTAATGGAGATGAGAAATATCATCAAGACCTCTAATGAACTTGAAATATCTGACCTTGAAACTGCTTATAAAAGTTTGATTAAAAAGTACGGGATAAATTCAGATGATATTATAAATGAGTTCAATCTACAACTTTCGGAGCTTTCTGCTGCTAACGATCTTGCAAAACAAAGACAACTTAATAAAATCAAAGAGCAAGTCAGAATGAAAAGGCTTAACAAGATCAGAAATTTGGAGAGCAAGCATTTTGAGAAATTGCAAAAAAATCAAGGATATAATGATCAAGTCACAAGTTATTTGAATTATGAACAAGAGGAACAACTCAATTCAATTGTTGATCAACAACAGCAAGAGCAGCAGGAACTTGAATCAAAATTGAATAAAATGGAAAATGAAGAGATCAATAAACTACAAAATGGTATGTTATTAAAAAAAATCAAGTTTTTCGAAAAATTTTGAAATTCAAGAAATTGTGTGTTATGCATTATTAGTTATGAGCCACAGGCATAAAAATAGAATTGATATATTACCTGATTGCCAACGAAAATTGTTCAGATTTTTTGCGATGAATTAAAGAATCAATTTTGTACACTACAATCTTGAATAATGCAATTTTAGATATTTCCTTAATAACGAAATAATTTTCGAAATCTGGCAGCTACTTATCCATGCTCAATATCGCTATCTGACCTGACCTATGTAGGTGAGTTAGACATAATAAAGTAGGAAGGACCACTTGAGCTCTTTAAAAGTCTATCTCCTCTCTCAATTTTCGAGGCATCAACTTCATTATTTTTTAAAAATTAGCGCATTATCAATGTTTATCGATCGTAGGTGGAACATTTGACAATTTTAGAACGCTTAAATTTAACAATAATCGTTCTTTCAGCCCCTGAAATCAGGGGTTTTCATAATCTATCTCCTCCGTCAGGTTTTGTTATACTTTTTTATAAGTAGCATGAATTTAACCACTGAATATTCAGCAACCGATTGCAGGTGGAACATTTCGAAATTTGTTTCTAAGTTTTGCTTCAGGGCGCCGAGAGTCAAATCTGAAAATTGAAAATCATCGAAAAAATTAAATTATTTTTTTCAAAATTCAAAAATAAAAAAATTTTCTCGCGGAGTCTTGCTTAAAATTTCACGTGGTTTCCAAAAGTATAATTTATTTTTCTCTGTGGTTAAAACTTAGCCTTTATGCATAAAATGAGTAACATTAAAATATTGTTATTAAACCTTTGTTGGCTCTCCTAGTTTTTTCCATATCCAGATATGTTTTTATTAATAAGAAAATTAAGTTAAATTTCCCTTCAGTTAGCAAACCGAGACCAAACGTATTTTTTGTTTCAAAAAACAATCAAATTTGAATGTCTTGCTCTCCAAAAACAATTTTTAGATACCAAGATTGAGGGCATTTATAAACCTGATAAGACTATCGATTCTATGACCTTGACTCAAAATAAGATATAAATTGCTTCACTTATGAAAATAGTCAATTCTTATAATTAACGAACCTAAAAAGTTTGTCTTTCCTGTTATACGAATTCAATGAAAAAATGATAATTCATTGTCTCAAAAAATTTCCTTCAGACTTCACTATTATTTTTTAAAGTGACGAAAAAGTCCTTTCTGGTTAAGCTACAACTCTGAAAATACCATCAATCGATAATAAAGTCTTCAAATAAAATATGCTGATACTTTCAGCAAAATTTAAGAACTTTTCCATTTCCTTCCTCATTTGCGACTCCCACCCCCTATACTATCTTATCTTATTTTATAAGGATAATCTTGTTTTTTTTATTGTGAGATCTTACTGTTATTACCACATCAGTTATGAGACCTGGTAGTTAAAAATGAATACTATATCATTCCGTTGAAAAGGTGATCAAAAATAAGTAAAAATGTACTTAAACTAAAGTATTTAGACCAAGAACGTGAAATTAAACAACAGTTGTCTGAACTAGAAAATAAACATCAAGCAGAGCTCGAGGCCCGTAAAGTAGTGCAATCGACTCAAATCAAATGCGACTTCTTCTTTTAGCTCATGTAAGTGCCCTGGAAGAAGCTGCGGACGACCTTAAGCAACTTAAGCAGAAATTATTTTTACAACAGCGTATGGCTAAAATACGAAATGAAAAAACCCAAAAACTTTCGAAAAATCAAGAAAGCTATCTTGAAGCAGAACGCGAACGAATTTTCACTGAAGCGGACGACGAGCAACGAGAAAAAGCATTGGAAGCTGAAAAAGCTGCCGCTATAGAAATAATGGCAAAAACAGAAAGTTCAGATTCCGATAAGGTTGTGGATGCAATTTTGAGCAAACGACATCAAGCAGAAATCGAAAAGCTTAAAGACCAGTGGAATAAAAAACGAATGGATCTTTTAAAGGACTGTGTTTTCGTTTATAGAAATACTGAAATTATTTCAATTACAAATTATTAATGTAGTGCAATTTCGTGAAATATCTTTAACATCTTTTAAAAATGCCTGTTTTCACTAAATTGATGTGAAAATTATGGCTCAGTCAAATAAAAACGAGAACTGAATCAGGAAATTTCAGAAATGTCATTAAAAAGTTTTTGATTCGTCACTGACGAATGATTTCACTCCAAACTAGAATCGTGGCTAATTGATTATTCTAACTTCGATTCACTCATTTGACCTCAAACGCATCAAAATATTGAATCCCCGCTTTAGATAAGTTATGCACTTGTTAAAATTGGTGATATCGATAGCATGTCGAAGCTTCGGTGCGTTTTGTTTCATAAATGAGATTCATCAGGGAAAAAATTCAAAATAAGTTTATACCATTCTGTTTAATTCTAAAATCAAGGACTCTCATAACTCTATTTTTAGAGTGAGAAACTTTACGTTTTCGTTGAGTTTGAAACCATCAGACTTTTTTGTTAATTTCTTAAATTGGAACACACTAAAAGGCGTCAGGTATTGATCAAACTGATACTTCACCTGAAGCAATTTCTATTAAGTCAAAAATTGAAAATGAATCAAAAGTAGGAGAAGCTGGTGCCCTGTTGAAATTGAAAGAACGTCATTATGATGAAAAACTGGTACTCTTGACAGAATGTGCTCCAGCTGCCGCAAGAAATGTTGAAAAAGATGCCGAAAGAATGACAAAAGCTCGAAAACAAATTGAACTTGAGCAGGCTGCTAGAGAGAAGAAAATGAAAAGTAACCGTGAAGAATGGGAAACGGCTGAAAAAGAACGAATTGCTAAGGTATTTTAGAAAATTCAGTATTGAAAAATTTTTCAGAAAATGAGAAAGTCTTAAATCGCGGATACAGCTTGAATTTGACGCGTTGTGTAAGTTATGAAAACTTGCGTTCATTTACCGGTCAAGTTCATGAAATTGCTTCAGCTCATTAAAATCTGACATTTATAAACTATTTAAATGATTTTCTGTACCGGCATCTTCAGAGTTGCCAGAAGCTCTTTTTAACTGGCATAATTTTTTGAAAATCAGTATTTTTAGATACCAAAGGATTTATCAGACCGCTGGTTATTTTTTCTATTTGAAAATAACCAACTTAAAAAAATAACTCAAAAATTGACTTAAAATATCAATCAAATTAAGGGGGTGGTTTTCGCATTTTAAAGGGTTTTCAATAGCGAATTGTCGCAAAAGTAAAAATCCTTGGACCAACTTTTACCTCTATTTGATACATTTAAACAAAAATCTTGCATCTTAAAAAAAATCGAAAGTGACGGATGGCTCGTCCAATCAGAACCGTGGTTACAAAAGTGACGGAGTTATTCTTTGAAAATGTATCTTCTATCCGAGTTTTCAAGGATCAACAATGATACATAATTTAAGTTAACCGAACAGAATCTGAACAGACCGCTGAGAAATATTGGAAAAATTAATGGATTTGGCTTCAGAATCACCAAAAAACAGTATTTTGCACTAGTTCAAATAGGGTCAAAATAGTGTTTTTGGGGATTCTGAACCAAAATTAAAGAAGTTTTCCTGAAACTCTGCTCAGCGGTGTGCTCACGTACTGTCCGGTAAATATTAATCATTTGTCATTGTTTAACCTTGAAAACTCAGGAAGAAATAACATTTTGAAAAAATTATTCGGTAACTTTCGTTAGCATGTTTCTGATTGGACGAGTCATCCGTCCCTTTTTCTCTTTTAGGATGCAAGATTTGTCTTTAAATAAATCAAAGAGAGGTTAAAGTTGGTCAAACAATTTGTACTTTTGCGACAATTGGCTATTGAAGAACCTTTAAAATTCGACGACCACCCCTTAAAAAATTTCCGAAAAATTCAATTGATTAATATTCAGGAACTCGAAACATTCGAAAATTCATTGAATACCGAATTAAATAAAGAAAAGGCTAAAATGGAGTCTGATTTTGAGAAAAAACGCCAAAAACAAGAAAAAGGTGAACTGGCTAAAAAACAGCAACTTGAGGATGAGCTTAGAGCTCAAATTGACTCAAAATCACAGTATGACCAGACCAAACTTCTGAAAGAACATCAATTGAAACTTGATAAAATTGACGAAAAACGAGCTTTGGACCAAAAAAGAATGCAGGATCAAATAAAAAAGCGTTTAGAAGACAAAAAGAAAAACTTGGTGACTGAAAAAATTACTGAACTCGAGGAGGAATCCCTGGAAAAAGAAAAAAGTTTTATTATCGAAAATGAAAAAGTAGACGTCGAGGAAATGACAAAAGCTTCAAAAGAAGTTGATGACTTAACAGGACCACTAACAATTGAACAAATGGACAAAGTTCTGTCAGAATTACCAGTTGTTAACTCCCTTAGAAATTTGGAAAGATTTTTGGGGAAAGCATTTTTAGACGGAGAAGTTAATTTTGGTCCTATTGAGTATTCAAATATGGAAAGTTTTGATACTCAAGAATTGGTTAATTATCGATATGCTCAATTCATACTGAGTTTACTACAAGATAAATTGAAAATCGGGAAAAATCTCGTCCTCAAATTTTCACAATCTTTACCTAAAGGAAAGGATCACTAAATAATATGCATATTTAATGTTAAATTTAATTTACTGAAAATTTAGGTGTGAATTCATTCCTGATTTAATTTTTTCATAAAATTGCCATAATCAGAATCGAAATAAAAAAAAAGGCGTCAAGTTATTGCAGCTGATTGTCGGAACAAAATTGCACAACAGCACACATATGAAGAAAGTGATTGTGAAAATTGACAAAAAACACTTGAAAAATAAATTAACCATTACACACGAATCGTACAATATTGTACAAAGAAAGTCTGCATTTTTAACCAAGAATTCGATGTAGAATTTAACCGCTTAGTATTTTTTATGAGATTCACTATGATTACACAAATTGGTCTGAAATTTTCAAAATATCCGACTTAAACAAATTGCAACGCTCCGTTTGAACTGAGAGCGGGACGAAAGACAAAACAAAATATAATTTTGAGCTTCCTCTTAAAGTTGAGCTCCGCTTCATACAAATAGCTGTAGAAGTATAGTAATGAAATATTTTCGATCGAAAACACAGAGACGAT
>SCLH01000515.1:150154-176405 GCA_004367855.1 Oikopleura vanhoeffeni | reverse complement strand
ATCCCTAAACTGAAATACATATGTTCGTGCTGTTTCTAGTACTTCATTGAGGCGACGCTGAAAACCCTGTTTTTGGCCTTAAAATGCGCCCAGTACTCCCTTAAACAATAGTCAAACAAATAAATATAATAAATAGTCAAATGTGATGAATCTCTTTTATGATCTACTTTCAAAGCTTCAAATTCCGGTAAAAATGAGTTTGCGACCGATTTATTGGTTCGAAAACACAAATCATCTACCGAAATTGTTATGAGAAGACGAGGTTTATCTGCAAAGATCGGAAAACTAACAACACTTATTTGCTATGGTTTTGCAATTGGTTCAAATGATTCGAAAATTCAAGAGACATTTTTCGCTACACAATCGGTTTTGATGAACGATGCATACTTTATGCTTAATTCAGTTGATAGGGATATCAATCCGAATTTCATCATGCACTGAAAGCAGAAAACAAAAAAAAAATGTACAAAGTTTATTTATAATATTGCAATAAATATTTTTATACATACAACGGATGCAAATTTGTTGGCAAGAATCGGTTTATTTTGAATTTAAGAGCTCAAAAATGCACAGAATTGTTGACAACTTTAAACCAGAGTTAAGAAGAAGAATTATTTCTATAATATTATCATAAAGCGTCAGTTAAAATTGCAAATTTGAAACCGTTAACTTAAATCCCCTATTCACACTTTTGTTAATATTCCGGCTCAATCAAGCAATCGCTGATTGGTTATTTTGCGTGTGTGTATGAGAGAAGTAATCAACGAAATTGTTTTTCTGGGTTGGCTTTGAGTGACTCAAATTCAGTCAGGTCATAATTGTGCGGCGGCGATAGAGAGACCAAAGCCACCCTCACTTAACGAAGATAACTGAGTTCTAAAAATAGTTCCCCTCTCTCTGACTAAATAAGCCTCGCTATTTTCCCTGATTACAGTGAAATTATTGCTAACAGTATCAAATATTTTAATTTAGATATAAAAAAACCATTAATTTATGTTTATAAGTTTATGCTAAGTTAGGCATTGAATCAGTTATTATTCTCTCATTATTCGATATTTCCATAATNTACCAAAAAGCGACACCTACCCCCTTAATGAAGCCTTATATACATTTAAAATGCTGCATATTTATTTTGGGTGATAACAAAATGTACTGTCAACCAAATAATCAGAAAAAAAAACAAAATTTGCGCATTTTTCAATTTTTATTTATAAACAGGGTTTGGCAAAAAATTCGGCGATATTGGCACATTCGGCAATATGAGAACAAAAATAAGTTCTTTGTTCCAAAAGGGAAAAACGCGTAGGCCTTCGAAATGACGTCATATGTCAAATATTTATGTTTTATTTTATAGGGAGTTTAACAATAGGATCGAATTAAATAAATCAACAAAATGCGTAGAATTTGATACTTCACCAAACGCGAGCAAATTAAAGTTAAAAAGATTAGATTTGGGAAGGTCAATCCTGAAATTGACGTCATTCAAAAGTAGTTTAAGATATAAATCTCAAAAAATTTCGGCGATTTTGGCAAATTCGGCGATATAGGAACAGGAATTATTTAAGCTAAAAAACGTTATATAAAGTAGGTTAAATTCGGCGAATTCAGCAAATTCGGCGATATTGGGCCTCCCGTTGTAGTGAGTTTTTACTTTAATTCGAAATAATATTTTCAAACTTTTTTCACTGTCTCTCTTGCGCCAAAATTAATTTCGATTTAAGCAAACTCCATTAATACCACATTTAACTACTAGTTTTGATTTATTATCATTTTCAAGATTAAACAGAAAACAGCAAACTCAGTCAAAAAATGTCGTAATAACCATGTTTTTGATTTCATATTATACCGTATTATCGAACCAACACAATTAGTCGAACCAAAATTTTTACTCAGGCCGTGAGTCTCACGGCGAACAAGAATAAGAAAATAGCAAACATCTCCCTTACACCGATGCTATCAAAAATCTTGTCTATGCCGCATAGACTATGCGTCGAATTTTATAATGACGTCACAAAAAAAANAAAAAAAAGGCAGAGAAAAAGAGAACCAGTCATCTTTATGCTTTAAATACAGTGTAGATTGATATTGATTTATTTCGTAGTTCACTTTCAGCCGTCCGTCACTGCAGTGGCTGATCGACTTTAAATGGTTTTTTCGACCAATATACATAATGGGATCTTCGTCGACCAAGTAAACGCTGAAATTTTTCGCCAGAAATTTTTTAGGGGAATCACAGTACTTAATTACAGTTCTTATTTCTGCTGAACAATCTTATTTTGCTTTCCCTCAGAGTTTTAATACATGACGGTTTAGTCGAAAAACGATCAGGTGACTGTATAAATAAGAATTATTATTTGCTTCAAAAGCCTTTAAAATATAAGGATGGAACTTATTTTGACAATCTCAGTATCTATAATTGCCTAATGATAACAAAAACTTTGTCATATTTTCTGAAACCGTACTAATCAAGCTTAATTTTAATTGATCTTAATTTTAATTATCAAAATAAATAATAACAATTTTATTTATACTGAATAGTTCACTCTGATTTAAATATATTAATTTCAGCTCATTTGTATGCTTAAACAATTCTTGAGTGCATGGAAATGTGGAAGATTAATGATAACTCACCGATTTTTAGGGCAGGATTGCAAGCTTTTACAGTTTCGCCTACACTTAATCTGATTTCTACTCCAATCAGATGATGGGGAGATTTGCTTTTCAATTCAAGAACATAATCTTAGACGTACTAGACAATTTTTGATGACAACTTGTTTCGAAATAGATAACATAGAAGACGTCATAACCCAAGCTTTATTAATATGAAAGAAAATACGACAAAAAATGCATTTTGAGTACTTTTTTGTTCATTCAACGCTAATTTTTTTTGAACCAAAATTAGATGCATTTATAATCAAAATTAAAACAATTTTTTTCTGATCCATCAGCGAGATAATTGTCTGAATTAGATCATTAATGGCTAAGTTGGGTAGGTCCCTCAATGACAAACCATAGAGAATTGGCATTTAGTAATCAGCCACTGCAGTTGAGGTCTGCAATTTTGGGTCAAAAGAAGGACCAAAAAAGACGATTTGCCAATTTGGGCTCAAGAAAAGGTTTCTCAAATTTTCACACCAGTAGATTTTGTGTCTATCCGTCAATACAATTATGGAATATTAAAATTTTTTTTTGAGCTAAGCAAAATGGACCTTTTGAATAGTTAATCACTCTTGCCATAGACATACAAAGTAACTACACAATTATGATATGTTGGTTCGTAATCTCTCTAAAAACTAGTAATGTGAATTTTAACAATCGAAAGTTGAACAAACCGGTAAATGAGGTTAACCGGGAGTCTAAAATGGGTTTTAAAAACGTATTGTTTTTCGTCGTATTTAGGCTGTCATTTGTCAGAGTTTGGTCGAAACCAAGTTTATAATTAGGCATTTTTAGTACTTCCATCGTGTTACTTAGTCAATTTGGAGAAAAAAATGGGCTTATGGCATTTCGAAATTTTAACTCCCTGGTGTCTAAAATGACCAAAATAGGTACCGGACATAATAGGTACCGAATATAAAACCGCAAATTACGGANGCATTTTTTCTGACAGCCGTTTGAAAAATCATAAAAAATTATTTTCATCTTATGTCGAATTTTTTGAAAATATTATGAAAATTTCTGCAAATCGTTTCCAAATTTTTTAATTTCAGGTTTTCCGAATTTCTTATAAAAACTGAGGTTCAATACAAAGTAACTACACAATTATTATATGTTAGTTTGTGATCTCTTTAAAAACTAGTAATGTGAATTTTAACAATCGAAAGTTGAACAAACCGGTAAATGAGGTTAACAGAGAGTCTAAAATGGTTTATAAAAACGTGTTATTTTTCGTCCGATTCAAGAAATAATTTAAAACCGGTTCATAATCTGTGAATGAAAAAGCGGGAAAATGTATCGAAGATGGTGACTACTGTTTTTGCTATTTTNTCATGAAAAGTCGTATTTTTTAACATTTTACTTAGCAAACTATTTTAGCATGTACAGGGGCCCAATATTGCGCTGATTACGAATACGAACTCAATTTTTAAAAATAATGTTATGAAAGCTGAAAACTGATTGGTTCAAATTTAAACCATAAATTTGTTAAAAAATGAGCCCCGAATCGGCCGAAGGTTGATAAAGGGGGATATTATATAATTTATTTAATTTTGTTGAAAAAATAGCCCCAAATCGGCCAAAGGCCGATATAAGGGACTTTATGTTTTTTGTTTAATTTTGTCGAGAACTGAGCAGAAACAATTGCCAAATTTTCAGGAAAGATAACAAATTTTTCAAAATGAATTATAATCAAAAAGTTTTGAATTTTAGTTAAATTTTGAAAAAAAAAAATGGGCCCATTTGAAAGAAGTTTTCAAATTTGGAAAAAAGATAATGTAATTTTGAAAAAAATTTGAATTTTTTGTCCAATTTTTAAACTTTGTTTATAATTTAGAATTTTCTTAAAATTGGCCTATTTTTTTTTTAAAAATTTAACAAATTTAAGAATAAAACTTTTTTTTATATTTATTTTTGAAAAAAAAATTTCAAATTCGAACTATTCTCAATTTTTATATTTTTGCTTAACTCCACCTGCACGAAATGTCATACCTCCACCCTGACGGGAGTGTTTCAGAACCACACATAGTTAGATTGTCCATCATTCATATCGACTAATAGAAATAGAGGGTGGGTTGTTCCGAATTTTTGGAGCTTGATAATATATGGGAAATGGAAAAAAATACGAAAAAATTTTGGTCGTCACGTGATCAAAATATAGCGATTTCTCAAATATAGCGAAATAGCTCTTTTCACCACCACCGGTGGCGCCGAGTTCAAATTAATTATGCCAAAAGTTTTCTCCTCCAAAAGTCACTTAGTTAGTATATTTTGTAGATTTTATCTTGTTTCCAGTACTGCTTTAACTGCATTAAACAAAAAATTGCATCCAAATAATGCATTTCCGGTCTCTGATGCGATTTCTAGAACTCACCAAAATTCTCTTAAATTTTAAATAAGGGGACTATCGGGGGTCTGTTCCGATATTCCGCTGGCCAAAATGACACCTTCCCAAAAATATTTTGGTCTCTGTGTTCTGAAACACGCTCGTGCAGGTGGGGGTTCATTTAAGAATAAATTTTCTTATTATTTTAAATTGTCTTAAAGATTTTCTTTGTTTGATCTTTGACCGTTCTCTCAAACCAATTCGACAATTTTTCTTAAAATTTGGCAATTGATTTCAAATTCAACAATTTTAAGAAAAATTGTCAAATTTTTAGAAAAATTGTCAAATTCTTAGAAAAATTGTCAAATTCTTAGAAAAATTGTCAAATTTTTAGAAAAATTGTCAAAAATTATTTTAGAAAAATTGTCGAATTAGAAATAAATTGTAAAATTTGTATGAAAATTGTCAAATTTGTATAAAAATTGTCAAATTTTTGAGAAAATTGAAAAAAATTTGTGAGAAAATTTATTATGTTAAAAACATAAACACCTTTTTATCGGCCTTCGACCGATTAGGCGCTCATCTTTTAAAA
The DNA here is from genome assembly GCA_004367855.1 of Oikopleura vanhoeffeni. Taxonomy (NCBI): domain Eukaryota; kingdom Metazoa; phylum Chordata; class Appendicularia; order Copelata; family Oikopleuridae; genus Oikopleura; species Oikopleura vanhoeffeni. Next base: position 170,832 of record SCLH01000515.1, on the reverse strand, counting down.
AAATTTTAAACATGAAATCCTTTTTTATCGGCCGTCGGCCAATTTGGGGCTCATTTTCACAAAATTATTTTCGAGCAACTTTATTTTTGGCTAGTCAGCAATCGGCAAAAATGTCGAATTTTTTTCACAAATAAAAAATTTGAATCTGTAGAAAATATCTATTAAAATGACTTTATTGATCCTATAGAATGATTGCGTTTCACAGAAGTTCTCCTGATAAAATTGTGTAATACCTTTGAAAGGACTGGCTTAAACTTTTCAGAAAATACAAAGTTTATCTTATTTTCGCTCTAGCAGCATCTGTGGTGACCATAAATTTATAGTTCATAATACGGTTTCCAGAGAAGAGCTTATGGCGTAATTTCAGACACATTGTTGATTATACCGTCTCCAAAAGCAGCTTATTGCGCATCTGTTGGTACTACTATAAAGTCGATTCTAATTGGTTCAAATTTCGACCAATGAGAATGTCGATGATTGCCCATTTTTTTTTCTCCTTTTATTCTAGAAAGATGAAGAAACAAAAATTAACTAGTTAAGCCGAAATTTGACATTTTTCAGTGATTTTAAGGGGGTACTGGTCGCTGGAATTGAATTTTCTCGACAAAAAATTAGCCAAACATGGCTTTCAGGATACTAGTCCGATAAGCCATCTTGTAGAACTATCTTGAAGCTTGTAGAAAAAACATTTCATTGTTTTTGTATGCATACACTTCTACACACATAAGCGACACAAGAGGACCTAAGCCAAAATGGTAAAACTATCTCCTCCCAGGTTTCATGACGAAATTAGCTGAAATTTTGACACAATTTGTTAAGCAAAAAATAAACTCGACCAGTTTTTCTAATTTCCCTCTTATTTTTCTAAAATGTAAAAAAACCACCGTTTTTTGGCAATTATCCGTCGGAAAAACTATCTTCTCCAAGAAAATCTTTTAAAATGTTTTCATTTTTTTTTTCTAAGCTAGCTCATACAAATACTAACAATATACTCGATCAGTTTTTCAGATTTCGACCTTAAACTCGAAATATGATTTTTTTAAGGACCCACCAGAAAATTTTCGAAAAAAAAGGGCTTCAATTTGTTTGTTAATAGACTTTAAAAAAGGCCACTGAAACACTGATCAGAAAGTTGGCTTACGTCAAGATGATATTCTGACGTTTTAGTTGCTAAATTAAAGCAAGCGTAATTTTTCTAGGTCATTTTGAAAAAAATACTTGGAAAAAAATCAAAAAAACGCGGAAATTTCGATAAAAAATTTCTAATGATTTGGTCGGTAGGACACTTTGTTATCACCCGGGTTATTTTTGACCATTTATTATGCCCCTGAGGCCTCATAAAGCCAGCGACCAGTACCCCCTTAAAACTTTCAAGGGCAAAAAAAACCCAAAACTTGATGACAATGACATATAGAAATATATATTTTCGGAATCACCGATGAAAAGTCAGTTAAACTGATGGTTAATTTCCTGGATTTTGATTGGTTTAAATTTGAACCAATCAGAATTCATTTTTCATATCATTATTTTCAAAAATTCAGTTCGTATTCGTAATCAGCACAAAATTTCACGTACGATAAATAATCTTAAATTTGTGTGTCATAAAAATTAGCTTGACTGCAAACAATTGTGCTCGTTTATAAGTGATTCTTATCCATTGTTGCTCTCTAGTGACCTTCCTGTACATAATTAACCCATGGTTGTTAAAATTTTCATTAATAAGTCAACCTTTGTGATCATTTTAGCGATCTTGAATTCTCGATTCTGATTGGTTGAAACTTCAACCAATCAGAATTTAGCTTAGTCTACATTAATTTTCAAAGTTTATACAATTTTCGTTTTGACTGCAAAATTTCACGGATAGTTACAAATTTTGGAAATACAAGAAAATAATTTCAAATCAGGTATTCTGATTGGTTCAGATTTCAACCAATCAGAAGTCGACTTATCTTTAATTTTCTGTAAAAATGAAGTTCATTTTCGACATCTCCATAAAATTTTACGTTAATGGGGTATATCTGGCAGATTTGACATATTAACGATGATAAATTCGAACTAAAAGCTTATGAAAAAAACAGAATGAGAAAAACCGTGAGTAAATTTAAATAATCGATCTAAATTTTTGAGCATCCGGGACCAAATATAAATCACCAAGATATTAACTCCCGTAGTGGCCGACAATCTCTGGACCCGTAGTGTCTTTTGGCCATGCGTGGCAAGACGATTTAATCAAGCATATAACCGAAGATCATTATCAACATATATTTTTTCAATGATAATCATGTTATTAAAAAATTTCTACAGTCCTATAAAACAATTTATACTGAAAAAGTTTAAAGAAAGTCATCAAATGTGAATAAGAAAATATTAACTCTCTCATTTTCCCGATTCTCACAAACAAGTGCATAAGTAACAGGAATTGAGAGTTAATTTGACATTTTAAAATTTGAAATAGTACACCGTCACCAATTTGAGTATAAATCTGCAAAAAAAATTAAATGTTTTTATTAAAATTTTACAAAACAGCTTCATAAAAAATTAAAGACTATTTTGATGACAAAGTTCGAGCCCAATTTCAGTTCACCGAAGAGGATTGTGAATACCTTCAAAAAATCGGAAAAGTCGACTTTCTAATTAAAATATTAGCAACTATGAGTCAATTAACTGAACGGTCACTAAAGAGCGAAAAATGATCAAATTTTTGAGATTTCACAGGGGATGTTGCTGTCTCGCGACTTTTCAGTACATAATTACCCATAGTTGCTAATATTTTCATCAGAACGTCGAGCCTTTCGATTATTTGGGGGTACTTACGAGTCTCTACCATGAACTTTGAAACTTACGGTAATTGATAGATTACGGACACAATACCGGTATTTTGAAAAAGTACTCAAATTACATAAAAAAAACTTAGGGAGGAACTTCAACTTTTTAAGACTTTTTCCTCATTGACCAAAGTCCGAATAAAATCACGTGACGAAATAATTCAAAAATAAGGTTTGGAATTTTCTAAAGATTCTTTTAAATATAACCAGAAAGTTGAGAAAAATTGGCGTAAGCACTTACATTCTTAATAACCGGTTAATTACCAGTTTATTGCTAAAACCACCGGTTTCCGGTCATTTCGGTAAATTTTTATACTCACCACTAGACGCGGAGTGGTCGATTTAGTCAAAATCACTAGCAACTTTAATGATGGTTATTACTTCGTTTCAAACCATTTTTCCTAGGGAATTCTACCTATGACTCATAGTCTATGAGTCATAGACTATTGCCAATTGGTCCTCGAGACAAAAAAATCAGTGTTAAATTTGACATATAGAAATTTAAATTATGTGATTAATTTTTTTGATAGACTCTTACCGACCACATTATGGAAATACGAATAATGAGAGAATAACTGATTCAATGCCTAACTTAGCATAAACTATAAACATAATTAATGGTTTTTTATCTAAATTTAAATATTTGATACTGTAAGCATTAATCACTGTAATCAGGGAAAATAGCGAGGCTTATTTAGTCAGAGAGAGAGAACGAAACTATTTGTAGAATTCAGTTCTCTTCGTTGAGTGAGGGTGGCTTCCCTTGGTCTCTTTATCGTCGCCGCACAATTATGACTTGACTGAATTTGAGTCACTCAAAGCCAACTCAGAAAAACAATTTCCTCAGACACACACTCAAAATAACCAAACAGCGATTGCTTGATTGGGCCGGGATATTTACAAAAGTGTGAATAGGGGAAATTTTTGTTTAAAAAAAATAGAGCATTGTTGAATTGACAAGCATTGTATTAATTTTGACGCAAGTGGGTTGATAAATAATATTTCACGATTACATTAATTTTGAAACGAGGGCAATTAATTGTATAGAAGAAAAATTGATAAATAAGTAAAACTCATAAATAATTATATAAATATACAACAGGGGATTTAATAAACAATTCTAAAATTTGATTTTTAAGTTTTATTGCCAGTGAATGAGACTCCAGTAAATTGTCTTGTGGTAAGGATTGATGAGCGTCTAGTAGCAAACGTTGAACTTTTGTTACAATTTTTACTACTACAAGACCTACTGTTGAGAAAAACATAAGAATCATGCTGATAAACAAAATTCTGTCGAAAAGAAGGGTTTTGATTCCGAACTCTGGCTGATGATTTGGTGGCCATTGAAAACTGGCATGTTCGATTTGACTTAACTTTAAAATGTTCCATAATTCTATTCTTTTCAGTTCCAGAGCACCATTTCGTAGCCTGTAAGTCTTGCCAAAACATTTTTGAAGAACAAATGTACAAAATGGGATTTGTAACCGTACTGAAGTTAATCGTATAAGAACAATTTTTTAACGAAATTAACTTAATTTAGAAAATTTTACATCAAATTTACAATATCTAAGATTGAGATCTCTAGGCCCCTACTTTTGCGTTCGAACTTATTAAGGAAGCTTTTATAATTCAACGTCATTATATCAGAAGCCATCATAGGTTTAAGCAGGTCAGACGCGTAAGAAGAGGCATAAGAATCATAATCTCTGATATAAATTATATCATATAATGAAGGCGGTTACTGTAGTCTTTTAACATTCACTAAATTAACGAGCTTTTAGTAGAACTGCTAGTTCTACTTTTGAAATTTTATTGAAAAAGAATCGACCGTGTACGCAGACAGTGCCAATCGATAAATTCACCCGAAATAATTTTAATTGCTTAACTTTTAAATATTTTTTTACTTTTGATCCTTCTATTATTTTTCCTATATATGTTTCGCTTGTTAAATTGAGTTATTTAAATTCAGTTATTTAGTTGAGTCGAAATCGCGAAACTGAAAATTATCATAATGTTTTTGACATGGCAGACAAAATTGAAAACTGACAGAGCATTTTATTAATTATTAACTCAATTGACATCGATCTGAGTAGTTACAGGGTTGCTTCGATTCAGTATAAGAATTGCGTATAAATTTTGTTTTTATAAAATTCTTCTCAAGTTAAAAATATCAAGATGAATTGAAAGAAATCGGTTTGCACTTGAAAACAAAAATCGAGTTCAATACTACTATGCTATGTTTAGTTGAAAAAATTGTGTATCAAATCGGCAGAGTAAAATATGAAATTAAATACTCAAAACTTTGCCTCAAACTGTATCGGATATCAATAAGAATATAAGTTAACGGTAAGTTCTTAGTAAGTATTGCTTTTACCTGAAATAAGGCAGAATACTAGCTAATTTTGACAATCGTTCGCACCACTGATTCGGCAAATTGGTCTGTGTTCGGTGAACAATTTGCCATAAAATAACTGGGGACCAACTGGACAGGTTGCCAATTAATTCGATATAATTTAATATGTGATATTGAAAAATATTTTTAGGCTTTAACTGATTTAATCGGTCAACTTCCCTGAGAATCACAGATACTGAAATCAGCTGTATGTTTCTGACAAGAATTTTCACTTGAGTGCCAGTTTTGCTTGCACTAGTAGAATTTATTGCTCTACGCTCTTGTTTTTTGACGGTGATAATTATGCCACTATATGCAATTCCGGTGAAAACAATTGGTACAATTATAAACATGACTTTAAATATTGATTAAAATCATATTGTTTTGTCTTATTTAAATTTAATATCAGATCATTCATAAAAGTCTAAATAAATTTGATCACACTAATTATCACAGAAGAAAAATTTGTGACCGGTCTTGTTTAGTCAGGTCGTTGACTGTAGTGAAATTGTGTTAATTTTATATTATAAATCTACTTAATTGATTAAAAAGTAATGTTCTCTGCCGCACATGAGCGTTGGAGTGAATTAGACAAGTAAGTCAACTACACTCGCCAACGAATAAATTTGCTACAGATAAAGGAAAAGCAAAAAGGTTAACAAGGTTAAAAACGGTCACACACGTTTCATACTTGGTGGGATAATTACCAGAAAACCTTTAAGTTAAATAAAATAAATATCCAATTTTTTAAAAATCTGATAAAATTTCTTGTCACAATTTATATTCATTGTTTATATCGATAATTATTTGATTTATATTAAATAATTATTTTGATTAATATGTTGAATTAGAATGTTTGTAGACTGATCAGTAAAAAATCGATTTGAAAACTAAATTATTTGGTAATTTCAAATAATTATTGAACCATTCTTGATATAAAACATTCTTAATAAATTTAAAAAATTAACCGAATAAAATAATGTTAATAATTTAATCATCATACCTAGAACAAAAACCCAGTACACATCTTGTGTTAACGTTGTTGCTCTTTTTCCACACATTAAGTTAGATTCTGGACATGAATAATTTCGTGACATTTTTTTAATTTCAAGCATCAGTTCTGTACATTCTTGTCTATTTATATCGAGCCAAGTTTGCTTGCACATATAAGTTAAACTTGGACCGACTTCAACGGGTTTAGTAAAATAAATTGTTGGAAATGTAACTATAAACACCACAATCCAAATAAAAATCGTTATATAATGAAACCTAAAATAAAAAATTAATTTTTCGACATGTTTGTGTCTTTCAAATCTTGTCATAAAATTTCGAAAATATTTTCGACAAAAAACAGTGAAAATTTCAATGTAAAACTTCTTTGGAAAAATTTAACAAAACATGTACTGAATTTTGGTCATTATGACGATAGTTTTATGCTTTGAAATTGTAATTCTGGACGTCAGTTAAACCCTCAAAAATCGCTGAAAATTAAATATGCTTTCATGTCTTCAGGAATGCATTTGAAAATTGCATTTGAATTCTGCATTGGCTGATCGATCAGTAATTGCTTAACTCCTGTTAGCACAGAAAAAAAGTACCGCCAAGGCACCAGAGCCTATAAAAAAGTAGGGTTTCCACCATTAATATAGACTTATAGAAATAATTGGTGGATTCTTCTGAAACTTCTTGGAAGTTATTAATATATAAAAAAATGGAAGAAAAGTTATGAAAAAAAATGTTGGTTTTCACGTGATCAAAATATAGCGATTCTTTGTTTTTTCAGTATTCAATTAATATAAAACAAATGCAAAATAGGCATCGGTTTTCGAGTCAACGCCACTTACTAATGAAATTAACATACATTTTCTAAAAAAAATATAAATTTTCGAAATTTAGATTTTTTGGCTCCCAAAGATCGATTTTTCAACAAAAAACGTAAAAGTTAAGAAAAAGGGATGCTTGTTGAACTTAGTTATCAGCAGTTTTTTGAAATATATATCTCAGATAGATGGTGTCATATTTTTCTACAACTGGAAAAAAAAAATTGCTAAAAACTTTCTTGCAGACATTTCAGACAATTTAGAAAAAAAAGAACAGAATTTTCGAAAAAATAAATTCTTCGAAAAAAATTCGAAATTTTTTTTCATTACTTTTTAAATTGTATGGGACGGCTGCGAAAAATTTTCAAAATTTTTTGTCCAGTTGTAGAAAATACTAAGGAAAAATAAAAATTTCCAAAACAAGTGTTATATGACTAGGGTGCGCACCTTTTATTTGAGATTTATGTGCCAAAAAAACTGGTGGTAACTAAAGCCACCGAAGCTGTTCATTTGATAATAGAAAAATATTTCACATACACAAATACTTTATGTTCAAAATCATACTTTTAAAAAATTTAAGATTCCGAATAAAAGTTATCAATTTCGATCTAAAAGTGGTTTATAACATTTATAAAAAACAATGGTTTATAACATTAAACTATGAAAAATGAAGCCACTCAAGTCGAAATAGTGCCAAAAAACGGTTAACTCCAACTAATATCATATAACACGATTTAAGTGTCTATAAAAGGGGTTTTTGTATAAAATTTGTTAAACAATGAGCCCCTAATCGGCCGTAGACCGATGATAGGGAAATTTAAAACAAAAACATTTTTAAGAAAATTTAAAATAAGAAATAAAATTTATTTTTTCGCGAAATAAGATAAAAATGAGCCCAAAATCGACCGAAGGCTGATAAAAGGAGATGGTAAGTTTTTACATTAAATTTGTTGAAAAATGAGTTCTAAATCGGCCGAAGGCCGATAAAAAAGGATTTTATTTGTTACATTAAATTTTGTTGAAAAATGAGCCCGAAATCGGCCGAGAGCCGATAAAAGAGGAATTTATTTTTTTTCATTAAATTTTGTTGAAAAATGAGTCCGAAATCGGCCGAAGGCCAATAAAAGAGAATTTAAGTTTTTCATTTAATTTTGTTGAACAATGAGCCCGAAATCGGCCGAAGGCCAATAAAAGAGGATTTAAGTTTCTTCATTTAATTTTCAAAAAATTAGTTCCAAATCGGCCGAAAGCCGATAGAAGGGGATTTTTTCATTTCATTTTGTTGAAAAATGAGCCCGAAATCGGCCGAACACCGAAAGGCCGATAAAAAGGAATTTTTTCCAATTAAGTTAGTTGAAAAATGAGCCCGAAATCGGCCGAAGACCGATAGAAAGGGAATTTATGTTTTGTAATTAAATTTGCTGAAAAATGAGCCCGAAATCGGTCGAAGGCCGATGAAAAGGGATTTTAAGTTTCTTTATTAAATTTGTTAAAAAAATGAGTTCCGAATCGGCCGAAGGCCAATAAAAGGGGATTTTTTGCATTTAATTTTGTTGAAAAATGAGCCCAAAATCGGCCAACGGCCGATAACAGGAGATTTTATGTTTTTTTTTAAATTTTTGTTGAGAAATGAGCAGAAAAAATTGCAAAATTTTCCGGAAAGTTTTCAAATTTTAAATAAAATTATTGATTAGAAATAAAAATTTTTTTCAAATTTGGAAAGAAAATTAACAAATTTTAAAGAAATTTCACAATTTTTTCGCAAACTTGACAATTTTCCAAAAATTTGACAATTTTCTCAAAAATTTCACAATTAATATTTAAATTTGAAATATTGTCGAATTTGAAATTTATTTGTCAAATTTGGTAGAAATTTGTAAATTGTGAGAAAATTGTCAAATTTCGGAGGAAAAATTGTGAGAAAATTGTCAAATTTAAAAAAAAAACGCTCAAGAAAATTTAAAATGATTAAAAAATTTCATTTTTTCGCGGAAATATTTAAATTTGAAAAAAAAATTTTCAAATTTAGAAGAAAATTTCAAATATGGTTTTAAAATATTTTTTATTCTTAAATTATGTTTAATTTGGACAAAATTCACAATTTAAAAAATATCAAATTTATTTAACATGAAAAAATAAAATTTTTCGAAATTTTGATTTATAAAAATACTAAATTATTCTAACAGAAATTTGAAATTTTGCAAAAAAAATTATCAATTTTTTATAAAAATTTGTTTATTTTCTTTAAAATTTGATTATTTTTTTCCAAATTCAAAAACTTTTATTTCAATTTAAAAGTTTTATTAAAATTTCAAAACTTTCCTGAAAAAATTGGCGATTCTGTCTGCTCATTTCTCACAAAAATTTAATTTAAAAATTTAAATCCCTGTTCAATTGCCTCTGCCGATTTGGGCTCATTTTCTAACAAAATTAATAAAAAAAAAACAAAAAACCTCTTGTTTGGGCCTCCGGCCGATTTCGGGCTCATTTTTCACCAAATTTCATTTAAAAATTTTTTTTTAACAAATTTAATTTTGAAACATCAAGTTCCCTTTATCGTCCTTCGGCCTATTTTTGGATCATTTTTCATCAAAATTAAATTAAAAATAAAATATTCTCCATTGGCCGATAAAAAGACTGATTTCTAACAAATTTAGTTTCAAAACATAAAATTCCCTTTTATCGGCCTTTGGCCGATTTCGGGCTCATTTGCCGACGAAATTCAATAGAAAAAATAAAATCTCCTTCGGCCGATTTTGGGCTCATTTTTCAACAAAATTATATAAAAATTTAAAATCCCATTTCATCAGCCTGAGGTCGATTTGGGGCTTATTGTTCAACGAAATTAATTTAAAAACATAAAATACGAACCTCAAAATTACTTAATGTAAAGAGAGGAGTTCTGTGTGCATTTCGAATTCTTCAAGATTTTAATGGTTATATTTTTCAGATTTTCAAATTTTGTAAGTATCAAAATATTTTAAAGTTTCAGATTTTCAAATATATTTTTTTGAATTGGCCAAACCGCCCACAAAAAAAATATATTTCAAATACTTGGAAAAAATTTGAAAATCTGAAACTTCAAAATTCACAAAACTAAAATAGGGACGAATAGGAACCGGGCATCCAATTTTTTAATACAAGTATCATTTGATCTAGCAGTGAAAAAAATTAGCTATGCGCTAGCCTGCACTGGTTGTTTTCAATACAAAAAACTCTCTTTTTTGATGAATTATGCTATTTTTGAACAAAAAACACCACTTTTTGATGAAAAATAGTATTTAAAGAAAAAAAATTCTCACCACTAAACGCGCTATAAAATTCTGTATGAAACCCCACATATGAAAGTTCAACATAGAGTGGTATATTTTTGCCCATTTCGCAAATTGGCCGAATGGTGGACACGCTATATACATAGTATAGGCTTGTCAGGTGCGATTAGGTCGAGCAACTAATATGCGCCATGATTAAAAAATCCGACTAGAAATATCAGGCAATATGGTGTAGTTGCTAAACACACTCAAATCATGAGAGAGCCGCGGGTTCAAGCCCCGACCTTGTCTACTCCCCCTTTTCAGTCAATACGGACCTAACAATGGTAGACAAAAGTGGCACTCTTCAAGCTAGTAAGTTACTAGTAGTAACCTGGTCAGTATTCTGGATTCTAGAGTGGTTAATCCGATAGAAATAACTGTGGGATAGTACACGTACTCAAGCGTACGGGAACTCTAGAACTAATAAAGGGCTGGCCACCCAAAAGTGAGCAAACCGGTAACCAATATCGTATACAACCCAAAACAAGGGGCTCACGAAGCTTGAAATGTAGTAATTTGATTCGATTATGAGGCCTGTGTACCCAATAATCACCCACATTCAGGACTAGACTCTGAGAGGTCACGAACTCAACAATAATAAAGTTTGTAATCACCGAGATTCCCAGTCGAATCTAAGGAAGGTGTCAGATGCGATTAGGTCGAGCAACTAATTCGCGCCATAATTGAGAAATCCGACTGGAAATATCAGGCAATATGGTGTAGTTGGTAAACACACTCTAATCATGATGAGAGAGCCGCGGGTTCAAGCCCCGACTTGTCTATTCCCCCTTTTCAGTCATTACGGACCTAACAGGCTCTTCTTTCGATGTTGATTACAGAAAGCCCAAGGTAGTTGCAGTATAATTATTTTTGCATAAAAAAGTTTAAAGGTTATATTTTTGCATCAAACATTTAAAATTCTGGAATTTTGATTTTTAGTTCTAAAAAATTTAATGAAAAAAGTTAGGTATAGCATATCACGTGATACAAGCTCACAGTGGTGTTCACAAATATTTTTGATTTAAAACTCAAATCACAAGGATTTTGCCTACGTCATTTTTGATCCGATTAGATTTTATATGATCAATCAAAAGTTGTTTTTAAAAAGGTCTTAAATTTTAATAAAAAAATAGTTATTTTTCATAAAAAATGGTTATTTTTCCCTATAAAATCAGATAATTGCACTTATAATATCATTTCCTGGTCAATATACTAGTTAGGTAACTCTGTCGACAATTGTTAATTGCTAAAATTGTTATTTAAAATAATGAAAATTTTTTCGTGAAATACTTAAATTGAGAATTTTGAAATTTCACTTCCGAAAAAAACTATCTTTTCCTCTTTGCCAATTAATTTTTTTAAATGTCAAGCATGCGCAAAACTTTTCTCTAAAAACTGTTTTTTTTTCAAACTTTAATTGAGTTTAGAGCTTGCATTTTTAAGAAATTAAAGACTGGAAAAAAATTTCAAAAAATCAACCCCCCCCGTAATATTTGAACGAAATTTCCCAAAAAAATGAGTTATCTATTTGGAATCGCCGGTAAATTCTTCATGATGAATTCAGACGAGACAATTTCACGATCTTTTTTCGCCCTTTTTAAATGATTTTAAGATTGCTTGAGCCTATATCCCTTTATGAGGAAGATTGTTATTTCCTAGTTTGGTCTAGTACATTATGTACGTTTAGTAGTACCAATGTACTAGATCAAACTAGAAAATAACAACCTTCCTCCTCAAGGGATATAAAGTCTCTGTGATTACACGAGTTAATGTCTCAAAAATTATTATAAACAATAATGGGCACTTTTAAGGGTCTTTATTATTGTATCTGTGTTTCAAAACACAGCGGCGCAGCTCAGACTAAGTATTCAGACAGAAGAAATTTAACTTGCCCATATCTATTACGGGACTTCCTGGTCGTTTTTTCAAGAGTTTTAGCCAACATTTCTATATAATTCAGATTTTGAAAACTACTTATCCGATCCCATTCTTAGATAGCTCAAACTGAGCACAGATATCTCGTGAATAAAAAATTGGTTCGAATCCAACCATTGTTTCCCTTTTTTTTAAGAAAAACTAATAATTAAACAATTTCAGTAATCTCAAAAAAAAATGTAAAATAACTTAGTCTGATGGACCATTTTTTTATTCACAGAATATTTATGCTCAGTTTGAGCGATCTAAAAATGTAATGGAATAATTTTTTTTCAAAAGCCAAATTATATAAAAATCTAGTAAAAAACGACCAGGAAGTCCCGTAAATAACGGGGCCGTAATAGATATATTTGAATCTTTCACCCGACTGCGGTCTCCACTCTGCCTCAAATCATACCGTGAGCGTGGATATGATTTGCTGGTGTGAATTCTTATTTGCTTTAGCAAATAAGTTTCAGACAACCAGCCGATTGCATCATTTCCGCATAATTGAGCAAAAATCAAATTAAGCTTCTCCACTGCATTCGGGGTGGAGATTAATGCAAGGATTCAATCGGTTGACTTTGGTTATACAGTATAGCAATGAAAAAGGTAACCGGTATTTGTCAGGAGTAGTCAAATCGAACTTTCATCCTTGGTATCTTTCTCAAAACCTTTCTCAAACCTTTCTGAAACTTGCTATAAATCTCAAATGTTTTTTCAAATAAACAATGAAAATTGGTAGAGTTTGGCCTTAATAGGATGATTCGTTTCAACGAATTAAAATTTAATGGTTTAGACACCATATTTACCTCTCATATGCATTTTGGTTGGGAAAAAAATTTACTTCGAGGAATTAACCCCGAATGTTTTCAGACTCAGTTCTATGTTACCTTATTCGCGAAAGACTTGAGTGAGGAAATGCAACATTCCAAAATCGAAAAAGGGCTGAAATAAATTTTCTAGTAATCTTTTCAAACTTTCGCGTTTTTTAAAAAAAAAATAAAAAAAATGACAAACCTGTGGTACAGACAAGCATGATAGAAAAAAGCATGCAAAGTTGCTTAATCGAGTGATAAGACCTACAATGTATAATGTCATTGAACCAATTTTCAAAATCAAAAAAACCCGTTGCAGCTTCTTTTTTAATTTTACTCCAAGCGGTCACCAATAACAATAAATCGCACCATGCCATATTTACAGAAAGAGATGACGAAATTCGTTGCATTTGGTTTTTTCGACGTTTTGTCAGAAACTAAGTAAGGGTTTTCTAAGAATTTATTATCATTGTCGATCAGGCAGGGTTCAAGCAGGGTTTTTCGGTAGTTTTACCGCCCAAATTATGTGATTTCATGAAAACCAGAAAAAAGCTTCAAAGTACCTTTCCTTATCAATATTTTTAAGAAGTCAACATTTTTGTTATTTTAGAAAGTGCCTTAAAATAATGCTTTGGTGGATAATCAATGATGATCCTGGTATCATGTAGTCTTCAATATCACAAATTGTATTATGCCCTCCTACTAGATAACACATAATGTCTTTACGTAATTTATGTAATTTACGTTTACTACATAGGGCTCAAATATTGCGGATAGTGTGAAAGAGTGATATAATCAGGTAATAGATTTGATGGAAACTGTTGTTTTTTAAATTTCAGTCTAGGTGGCCAAAGTTTGACGAATATCCTTTATCCAACCAAAGTCCATGGTGAAAACGTTTCTGACCTCAGGGCTTGAGTCCGAATCCCAGTGGATCCATAAAATCGCACGACTCGTCTTGTTATATGCGGGACAAGAGACAACACAGGTCAAAGAAAGCACCCCTATTATTATTCCTTACATAATCACTAAAACAAAATCAGTGGGGTCGACTGGGATTCAAACTCCAGCCCTGAGGTCAGAAACGTTTCACTATGGACTTCGGTTGGATTAAGGATATACTGCCCTGTTCAAGTTGAGGGAATGGTCCTCCCCAAAAATGCGTAGGCGTGTATGGCAAAAAGATACGAATTTGTAGAAAAACGTAGGTGTGTTATTCCCTTTATTTTATTCTCTATGTACTAAAATTATGATGCTATAGTTCAAACTTCACGCAAAACGCTATCTCCGATATGGATTAAGGGCCTTAACCGACAGATCGTAACTTTTTAAATGATTCAAAATGCGATACTTTGATTAGGCAGCTCCCAAAATTACAGCTGATTTCATTGGCGTATCAGAAAATTCAGAGCTTTGCTTGGTGCAAGGATTGCGCGTCGTTGGTATTTTTCAAATAGTCGCGACTCGCGATCTGTCTGTTTAGGTTCCCCTTTAAGGGAGTCGGTGCTATTTGACAGATTTGCACCTTTTCATTTTTTTTTCTCTTGATGGGAAACTTTTTGCCACTTCAAAATTTTCGGATAACAACTTTTTTAACAAAAGTTGCCACTTTTGAGCTCCCTTCGTATAAATTATACGGTATAAACAGATTATACGGTATAATTATACGGTAAAAACAGATTATACGGTATAATCTGTTTTTCAAATCGATTGTTTTTATTATATAAATCGTCTTTTGTAAAAACACTCTAAAACGCACGTTTTCCCTTTTAGGTGTCTAAATTTAGGTAAATTTCCACCGTTAAAAGTTTATTTAATTTGTTTCAATACGATTTCTACGTCAGAATCAAAAATTCAAAATTTTTAAAAAATACGAAAAAAAATTTTGGCACATCGAAAAAAATATTTTTTTACATGAGTTAAATGAATTAAATTTTTAACAGTGGATTGGTCGGCTTACCAATTTGCCAATTTTTGGTGTAATAATTTTTTTTCTAATTCTGGATTCAAGAGGGCTTAAAAAGATTTCGCGCAAACCGTATTTCGTTCAAAAAATTATGATTTAGAGTATCAACAAGTGAGAAGAAACAAAACGAGGACATATTTGAATAACGTTAAAGGTGGCATTCTCAATATTTTCAGTTGGTGATTCCAGAATTTGAACAAGAAATGAGGAAAATTTTCAAAATATTTCAAATTATTTTTGACCAAAAATCACAAAACTACATGTCATATGATTTTTCAAAGAGCATATAAAAATATGTGGTCACCCACGCAAAAAGTTAAAGTGATCATTTCGAAGAGTATTTTTCGTTTATTTGTAACAAATGTTGTAAAAATCATTTGAACAAAGAATAAGGCATTTTTTTATAATGATCAGAACTTTTTTTCAAAAATTTTTCATAATTTTTCGAATTTGAAAAGTTTAATTCGAAAGTTTAATTCGAACTCATTATTTTTTAAAGCATAATTCGAAAATTATGTAGTCACAAAAGTTGCCTTGGATATGAAACATTACTTGATGGTTTTTCATCAAGAGCCCATATCCGTATCTGTCAAATAGCAACGACCCCCTTAAACCATGTATTCCATTTGAAGCCGAACGTTTTTTGCGGTCACAACCTTCTTATAACTTATACCGAATAAGTTATACGGTATAAGAGCATAAACCCGTTCCGATACTAAAATCAGCATAACGTTAGCTGGAATCCCAACAGACATAACAATGCATAAGATCACAAAAGTTGTTTTTCCCAAATTGCTCATAAAATTCCAATCATGGTTCATTTCGCTTATATCTTCGAAAAAATTGGTTTCATTTGAAAATGTAAAATCTGAGTCTGAATAATCTTCAGCAGTACTGATAGATTGGTTTTCGAAGCTGATTGCCACTAAGCCATAAACTTGATAAAGGGTTAAAACAAACGAGGTCGAGAGCTTTAAATTTCAGAAAATTAACTCAAATCGTTGATGAACTTTCAACTATAAAGTAAACTACAATTGCAGATGTATTTCGTGTGCTTGTATAAAATAGTCACCCACATTATTAGACTCAGCGTTAGCGGAAAAATCAAACCAATGAGTGCTCGCCTGAAAATACGCCCGCCTTATAAAATTCTGATGAAATTGGATTATCTAATTGTATTGTATTACAAATTGTAATTTACAATAACCAAAAAATATAATTTTTGTGCTGATTTCTTTCTTTTTTGAACCCGAAATTTCAAAACCAAAACAGTCATATCCCTTGAAGAATAAACAACCCAGTAATAAGGTAGCTAAATATTGTGTGGTGCACTGTTAAGAACAGAATTAGCAATGAGCCGCCCACGCATAGTGAAATTGCTTATACTTTCCCTCACTGAGTACTAGACAATGTTTCCCACCTTTTCACTGGGCTGTTCATTTTTAAGGGATATTAACAGGGAATTTTTTCCTGAACATAGAAAAAACATCAACTGCATTTTTGTATATTATGCATATTTCATTACATTGTAAAACAATGATGGACCATCATTGAAGGTATATATGATATACCTAATAGGTATTAAGTAGGATATATAATATATAAATATAATATATATGTTTTCACACGATAATTTTACCCTTACTTTCTTGCATTGGCAATATGTTTCCGAATTCAACATCTCTAGCAGAGATTCTCAAAATTTTCTGAAAGCAAAAAATTTAATAAACTTTTACACTTATCAATGTTTGAAATAATTTGTCCCTTCTTTCTTGTTTTCTAATGTCATTATTGTAGAATGTCAGTTTCGTCAGGATCTTCCAGTTTGAGAGCCGAGACAATGACTCATGCTCACAATTTCAAATTTGAAAGTTCCCATTTTCGATAGGAAGCCAAATTTTTGAAATTTTATTTTTCAGTCATTATTCTTAGAATTTTTTCTTATTTAATTTTATATCCATATATTAACTCCCGTAGTGGCCGACAATCTCTGGACCCGTAGTCAGGGATCGGATTTTTTCAAGATTCGACCAGGTCGGGTCGGGTCGATTTTTTTTCTGAAATTTTCCAGGTCGGTCGTCGTCGAACAGCCGACCCGAGTACTTTTTCGTCAGGTTGAAAATTTTTTTCGACCCAGTCGGGTCCAAGTCGGAGGAATTTTGTTCAAGGAGTTTGAAGGAGTGGGTCGAGTTAAAAAAATGGCTCGGATATTAAGGGGGAGTGGTCGAGTTAAAAGGAAATTGGCTCGATATTAAGGGGGGGAGTGGGCTCGAGTTTAAAGGAAAGTGGGCTCGATATTAAGGGGGGGAAGGCTCGATATTTAGGGTGAAATGGGGCTCGATATTAAGGGGGGTTGGCTCGAGTTTAAAAAGGAGTAGACTCGAGTTTAAGTGAAAGTGAGCTCGAGTTTAAGGGGAAGTGGGCTCGAGTTCAAGTCCGAGTGTGCTTGAGTTTAAGGGATTGTAGGGTTTCCATTTCGAATTTTGATTTTCCAATATTACTGTTTGTGTGAAATTTTATTGCGGTCTTTTTATAAATATTTTTTTTCAAAAATCAATTTTATTCAAAAAAATGATAATTTAGTTCGAAAAATTGTATTTTTTGCCAAAATAGGGGTTTTTTGGGTCCCAAACTCGCTGACACGCCTTAACACATGAGATTATTTTGTTTTAAAAAGACATAATTCCAGTGATGATAAAAGTAGTCACTGAGGTTGTTTTACCTTGTTTTCATGAAAAAATTTTGAGAGGTTGGTTCACATAAATTTTTAAGTATTTTGAAAAAATACTTTATGAAAAATGAACTTAAATCGGTCGAAGACCAAAATACGGGGTTATCACATTTTTAATTTAAGTTTGATGAAATATTAGCCCCAAATCGGCCGAAGGCCGATGTAGGGGGATATTATATTTTCAACTTAATTTTGTTGGAAAATGAGCCCCAAATCGGCCGAAGGGGGATATTACATTTTAAATTCAATTTTGATAAAAAATGAGCTCAAAATCGGCCGAAGGCCGATGTAGGGGGATATTATATTTTCAATTTAATTTTGTTAAAAAATAGCCCCAAATTGGCCGAGGGCCGCTTAAGGAGGATTTTAATTTTAAATTTAATCAAAAAAATGATCCCAAAAAGGAATAAAACGGTTTTTATTTATTTTTGAAATAAAATCAACAAATTTTATTAAAACTTTGATAATTTTTCTTCAAAATTTGAAATTTTTGTTCTAAACTTAAGATTTTTTTAATTGGTCAATTTTTGTACAATTTAATAAAAATTTGAGAATTTCTTTGTTTTTTAACATTATATTAAAGAATTTTATTTCAAATTTGAAACCTTTTTTTCGAATTTGCATAATTCGCGAAACGTTTTCGAATTAAAAGAAAGTTTTCAATATTGATTAATCTAAAAATATTGAAATTTAAAAATTTTTAATAAATTTTTCAAAAAAAATAGACGTAATTCAGAAAATTTCAAGTTAAAAACAACGTTCAGATTTTGACAGAAATTATCAATTTCTATAAAATTTGTAAATTTTTTAAAAAATGAATAAAAAACATTTTATCCTCTTTTTATTAATAAGTCATTTTAAAAAATCACTACGGATCACTTTTTAACAAATTTAAATTCTTTAGCGGTCGTCGGCCGATTTGGAGCTCATTAAACAAAATTAAATTGAAAATCTAATATCCCCCTTCTTCGGCCTTCGGCCGATTTGGGGCTCACTTTTCAACAAAATTAAATTGAAAATATAATATCCCCCTACATCGGCCTATTTCGGCCCCTATTTCCCTATTTCGGCCAAAAATACGATTTTTCCAACTAAATTATAATTTTTTTGAAAAATATTGATTTTTGAAAAAAAACATTCCTACCAAAAGACGCGCAATAAAATTTCACACAATCCAGTNTATGTAGAAAATCAACTCTAAGTAGTCGTTTTTGCCGAAAATCGATTAATGGAAACCCTAACAACCCCCTTAAACTCCAGCCCACTGGGACTTTAACTTGAGCCCACTTCCCCTTAAACTCGAGCTCACTCCCCTTTTAACTCGAGCCCACTCCCCTTCAAACTCGAGCCAATTTCCCCTTAATATCGAGCTCATTACCCTCTTAATATCAAGCCCACTCCTCCTTAATATCGAGACCACTCTCCTTTAAACCTTCGACCCGAGCCGACCTCAGATTTTGTTTCCAATTAAATTTTATTTTTCGAACAAAATTTTAATTTTTTAAAAAATTTCCAATTTTTAAACAGAATGTTCAAGATTTAAACAGAATTTTTAATTTTGAATGCACATAATTTTAATTTTTTTTATAAAAATTTTCACTTTTTATGTAAAGTTTTCGAAATTTTGAATTTTTAATGTATAATTTTGCGAGTCAGAAGTTGGACTTCTATCCAGGTCGGGTCGGTGCAGCAAAAATTATCGACTGGCCTACCGCGTAAAAATCCGCTCTCTGATGATATCTATATGTTTTAAGAAATATTTACAAATTTATAATAAGTAAATGATCGATTTATGTCTAACTACATAAAAAATTATGCTTTTTTCAAAAAATTTTGCGGCGCGGAACTTCCGACTCGAAGGCGGAACTTTCGGTGCCGACCCGACCTGACCGAACTGCGTTCGGTAAAAATTTCCGCCCGCGACCCCGGAAAATCCGATCCCTACCCGTAGTGTTCTTTAGCGCCATCCGTGGCGTTGCGTTTGAATTAAGCATTATACCCGAAGATTCATTATCAACATATATTTTTCAATGATAATCATATTAGTCAAAGAAATTTGTTCTACGAGTCCTATATAAACAAATTGTGTAAAAAAGTTATAAAAAGTCATCAAATGTGAATAAAAAATTTAAAACTCTCTCATTTTTGCCGATTCTCATAACAAGTGCATAAAATAACACGAAGGTAATTTGACATTGTTCAAATTTAAAATATTTAAACCTGTTCACCCAATTTGGGTATTGATCTGCCAAAAAATGGAATGTTTTCATCACCATTCTTATGAAAATGAGTTTAAATTTTTTTTGGAAACTTATTTGTGCTCTTCTTCCTTTCGCCTACGCATTCTTCTGAATCAGTATTTCGGTAAGCTATGACTTTCGAGAAATGCTCTATTTAACTGGAAGCCATCGTAATGCGAATAAAAGTCTTAGAAATTCTTTACGATACTTTTAAGGGTCTTCCACGTGATTTGAGTACTTATGACAAAAAAAACATAGTACTTTATTGTAAAAACTACTCAAATTACGTCAAAAAAATTCCAAGGTCAACTTCAAACGTTTTTAAGACTTTTCACATTACACCAAATCCGAATAAAATCACGTGACGAAATAATCCAAAATAAGAAATGGAAAAATGTCATAAATTTCCTATTTCTCGAAAAATAAGATCACGTGACGTTTTGAAAAATATACAGTTTACAGGTAGAGTTTTTCAATGTGTGCTTTTGACCGGCCATATGAAATATCCGTCACGTGAAATGTCTGAAAATCACGTGGATCCTCCTCCTTGGAAAAATATATTATTTCATGCGAGACAGTCATTATCTACAATTTAAACACCTAAAAACTAAGAAAAATATTCTGAAGTGGAGTGAAAAATATTTCTGAAGGGGAGATC
>SCLH01000515.1:127285-146981 GCA_004367855.1 Oikopleura vanhoeffeni | reverse complement strand
TTTCCAAGTGTCGTAAGTCCTATTTTTTTCTTCAACATTTCTGGCAAAGTATCTGATCATTTGCTGCATATGGTCAATTACGAATGAGCGATTATTATGCCCTGAACCATTTTTTTGGCCATTTATACCACATTTTATAAAAATTTTATTTTTCTCGGAAAATTGCTTTCCAATGTTTTTAACAAGTGTAGTGCTATACCGGGCTTTTTAATCCAACAAATATCACCGACTATTTTATTTAAAGACGCATCGCCATCGAATACTAAAAATTCTGGCTCTAAATTTATAATACTTTCTAAAACTTCCTTTGTTGCAAATCCTTCTAGCTGATCGGCTCTACATCTTTTAAAATCGCCAGATATTCAATTATCAGAAACAAGCTCCTGTGGACGCTTCAGTACCTTGAAACCGATAAATTTGAAAACACCCTGGACGGCAGTTATCGCAGTGACAATTAACATTTGTGCATTACGGTTATTTTGCGTATAACTGACGTCCAGGGCCACATATTTGACATCAGTTTCTAAAGCTATATCAAATTTTTTTTTGATCGAATCGTCTTTCATTTTGATTAGATCCAAACTAACTTTAGCTTTAATTTTTTGAAAAAACTCCGTATGTAAATTTAAATCACAGTTTATTATGCGAAAAAAGTCTTGTAATTTAGTAAAACTTATTCCATTTAATAAAATCGAATGAACAAAACTATAGTTGGAATTTTTTGGCATGGCTTGACACTTATGACCACATTTACATTCTATTTTTAGTAACTGCCTGATACCAATTTTTTTAGTTGCTATTATTTCATAATCGCATTTATTACACATTTTACAAGGGGCGCCAAAATCTTTTATGAGATTATTCAATGCAGTAAGAGAACATAATATTAGCATAAATAAAAATCTGTTCATTTCAATCGGATTCTCGCTCAAACTTTCCTCCAAATTTTCTGTGATAAAGGTTATTTTTAATAATCAAGTACAGTCGAAATCTTCTGGAAATACAGTATGTAAAATTTTGCTCTTATTATTTCTTATTTGGATAACTTGCTTTCCGCCAATAAAATGATCAATTTTGGCATATACCTAACTTTTTCTACAAATTGAACCAATCAAAATGATGGAATTCAGATTTATCCAAATTGGAAAAATAGGAGCAAAAATGTTACATACTGTAAGCTGGTGTATTCACGCTGCAAAATAACTCAAACTCTATGTATAAAAGTCAAACAAAATAAGAAAATTGTACACTTATATTTTTTTTATTTTATCATAGATAGTATTTTACTTGACGTTACATTTCAGAAATTTTCAGTTCCGAAAAATAAGGTCAGCAGTTTAGCCTCGTCTAAAATTTAGCAAAAAACGACCAGGAATCTCCGTCAAGACTATGCTTTTTTTCAACCAAATTCCCTCCCTGAAGTAAATAGGGTGTCTAAACTGTTAGCATTTCAGCTCACGAATCATCCCCAAATTTGGCTGTTTTTCGCGTCTTCAAATAATATGGCAAGCCAATTTTATGGTCAATCGAGTAAACTTCAGTATTTTAAAAAGTTAACAAAATTAAAATAAAACTGACAAATTTCAAAACTATTAACGAACAACACCTAGAAAAAAACACATTTTCGAATAATTCCATAAAGTTTCTTATATTTATGGCATAACGAACATACTTTATTACTGAGATTTAAATTAAACCCAACCTAAACTTTTTCTTTTGCAAGCTCTAGGTCTTGTTAATGTTGTAAAATTGTGATCAACTTCTACAATTTCTTGTTCATTTTCAACTGGTCTCTGACTTTCACTCTCAGATACTGTAATAAGTTCGCTTTCATTTTCCTGGATCCTTAAATGTGTTGCTTTTTTGTATATTTTTTTCTTTCGCATAATCGCGTTTAATTTTGTAAAATAAAATATATTTTGTTCAGTTTTATTTTAAAATTTGATTCTTTCATTCCTGAGCAATTTGAATCTAGAAAAAGTAAAAAAAACTTGAAGAACTCGTGTTTTTTTTTTTATTAAAATAAAGTTAAAAAATAACTTTTGCTCGAATTTGACCACTAAAACTTCAAAATATCGACTTGACGTAAGCCAACTTTCCCATCAGTGTTTCACTGGCTTTCTTTTGAGCCTACTTTCGNTCGAAAGAAATATTTTTTTTCGTGAGTTAAATGAAATAAATTTGAAATGGTCGACAGGTCGGCTTACCAATTAAGCAAGTCTCGGTGAAATAATTTTTTTAAAATTCTTGATTAAAAAGGGCTTCGATGGATTTCTCCCAAACCGTATTTTCATTCAAAAAATTATGATTAAGAGTATGAACAAGTGCGAATGAACGAAACGAGGACATATTTGAATTAAGTTAAAGTAGCTATTCTTTATATTCTCAGCTAATGATTCCAAAAAAATAAGTTTTAAAAATTTTGAACCAGAAATGAGGAAAATTTTCAAAATATTTCCAAATAGTTTCGACCAAAAATCCCAAAGAATGTCATATGTTTTTTCAAATATCATAGGAAAAATATGTGGTCACCTACGCGAAAAGTTAAAGTGGCCATATGGAAAAGTGTTTTTCGTTGATTTGAAACAAATAATTAAAAAAAATATTTAAACAAAAATAAGGCATTTTTTGATAATGTTCGGAACATTTTTCAAAAATTTTAATTCGAACTCAAAATTTTCTTAAAAAGCAATAATTCGAAAATTCTGTAGTTACAAAAGTTGCCTGGATTATGGAGCATTACTTTGAAGGTATATTGAGAAGAATATATAAACCTAGTAAAAAGTTTTTCATCAAGAGTCCATATCCGCGGATATCCGTATCTGTCAAAATGCACCAACCCCCTTAAGGGAGTACTGGTCGCATTAAGAGACTCGGACATGAAATTTTCCAGATTATTTTTATAATGTTTTTTTTATAAAAATATGGACAAAAATAAGTTGATCAGATGTCTTTTTATTTTTATTTGTCATAAAAAAAGTATTTTAATCGCGATTTGAACATATTCAGTGTGACTTTTTTTTAAATTTTGGAAATTTCTGAGAATATGAATCGCTGTTTCCAAAAAAACGAGATACAAAAATGCAAATTGTGGACCTCGGGGCTCTGCCCGTATCCTTAAGGGGGTTCTGAATGTGAATTGCTGTAATTGCTGGGTATTTGTTACCACTTTTCAACAGTATGTAACTTGTGATTAAAATGATCAAACATGAAAATGAAAAAAATATATTGTTCTCGAGCAGATAATATACAAATTAGTTGNTGTGTTGCTTTTTTGTATATTTTTTTCTTTCGCATAATCGCGTTTAATTTTGTAAAATAAAATATATTTTGTTCAGTTTTATTTTAAAATTTGATTCTTTCATTCCTGAGCAATTTGAATCTAGAAAAAGTAAAAAAAACTTGAAGAACTCGTGTTTTTTTTTTTATTAAAATAAAGTTAAAAAATAACTTTTGCTCGAATTTGACCACTAAAACTTCAAAATATCGACTTGACGTAAGCCAACTTTCCCATCAGTGTTTCACTGGCTTTCTTTTGAGCCTACTTTCGAAAAAATCGAAGCACTTTTTTTTTGGAAATTTTTCGGAAAATGACCAAAAAAATCATATTTCAAGTTCTAGCTCGAAATTGCAAAAAAGCTCTCCTGATCTTTTTGAAATTTTCTGAGGAATACTTGATAAAAATTTGAGCTATTTTGCAAACATATCCTCGGAGGAGATAGATTTTGAAGTCTGCAATTGTTAAAAATCGTCGGTTATTTGGCGTTCTAGAATTGTTCAGTCGCCGGATCGAAAAAAGCTCTCGATTTAAAACTTATATACTACCGTTACGTGATCTGTGAAAATTTGAGCTCAATTGGATATACCGTCTGGGAGGAGATAGATTTTGAAATTTTGAAAACGTCACCTTGTTACGATACTGTACCTATTGGTGTAATGGTCAAAAATAATTTGTGATGTACTTATTCGCAAGATTTAGGATAGATCTACAAATGAGCATTTTCAGTTTTTCTCATAAGCTTTTAGTTTTCAGAATATATCACCGTGAATATGTCAAATCTGCCAGATATACCCCCTTAAGGCTATTTTTGAGAATTTTCATGGAATCTCGAGCTCGCCATTGGCTCTTGTTATTTATTGATGCGTCATCAGTTAACGCCCGATTAACTTTGTTTGATAACACAACGAGTATGGTTTTCTATCTGGCGCGGATTTCGACGCCACTTCAGACTCACGCGGACAGTTGGTTTGACTCATATACACGGACTACTGGAAACCTACCATGATAAGTGAAAATACTCAAATAAACTCTTTTTTCACTCAAAAATTGAAGCGTGTGTAGTTCTAGAAAAATTGTTTTGGCCACTTAATCGATTTAATTTGAAGTTTATAGTCACTAACTTGAAAATTGTTTTTTTGAGAACTAATCACAATTTTTGGCTCAGAATTATTTCAAACTTTTCTTTGCCAGTCTCAATTGTGACGACAAACTTTGTCAGCATAACTATGAAAAGTCTTGGATGATCACAGAAATCAACGACGAAAAGTGTCAAAATAATAAAGTGCCTAGAAAAATCCATGCGTCAGAAGATTATAAGTCAGGTGATGTTTGGCAATGATCGTCGCATTAAAGAACGGAGATCGTGTTTAAAAAAAATTTCGGGGGCCAAAACGACCTGGAAATAACATCGGTACAGACCTACAATTCAAATGCGTCATAAAGTTTGCAATTTTATTGAGAGATGTGGGTTGAGGGAGCCAATCCTAACACTCCTAAGACCCCTTTTATCACTCATTGAGGCCGCTTTTCAGCCCACATCTCTCTGATTAAGCATTAGGTGTTAAAGGGATATGCTCAAGCAAATGACATTTAAGTAATATCTGTTTGCGTTATCTGCAATTCAGAAAAAAATTATAAAACTTAAAAAAAATTTTAACTTGTATAATCTCTAATTAATTAAGCTCGATAGATGGTATGGTTATACTGTATAAAATATTTTGTGAAATAAAAAAAAAAGATTCCAACTGAACTTTTCCCAATCAAAAATTATTTTTGAATAACATAACTGGCCTTACTTTTTTACCCTCAGATTGATATTTCATATGCTCTCTGATTCTCTTAAACTAAACGTCGTTTCACATTACCAATGTTGTCATATTCACAACTTGTTTGGTGGTTTGAGACGTAATTATAATATATTTATTTCAATTTAAAAATTGTATTTTATTTGACATGTTTCGCGTTTTGCATCTTCAAGTTTGAAGAAATAGTTTTTTGTGTCGAAAAATATATGACTAATCGGGCCTTAGTTTGGCTAAATTACATCACAACTACATACAAAATGGTAATTAGTTTTAGCTGTATCGATACAGAACAGGTGGTGCTTTAGCTAATCTAGAGAATAGCTTAGTTTTTTGACAGTACGTAGAGCAAAACTAGCATGAAAATTGGGCAAAATATTTTTCATTTTAGTAATAAGTTTACGAGCATAATATTCAGTCCGAGGGCTTGTGTAATCTAGACATAAAATTCGTCGTCAAAATCAGGTAATTTCAGTTTTTCTTAACAGCAAAGAAACTCGTCGCATTTTTTGTTTTACTAAATATTTTGGAATTCGTTGCGTGCAGAAAGACTCTTAGGTCATCTAGACATGATTAAAAAATATCATAGGATGAACAGCATCTAGCACATTATGACATTGTGAAATATATTCGATTTTAAGTATTTTTAAAATTGAATAGTACGGTTTTTTCGCCAAATTTGATAATGTTTAATACTATTAAATTATTTTTTATGTAAATTTTCGTATTCAAGAAAAACAAGCCTATTTTCTGACATCTTATCAATAGTGAAAAAAAAGGTTTGGTTCTAAATGTTAACCCTTGTGAGCATATAAAAAAAAGGTCCGCCAAGGCACCAGAGCCACAGTTGTGGCTCTACTTTGAATGTTGTTTACAGAAAGCTTAAGGCAGTTGGAATTTGAATTTTTTCTGCATAAGGAAGTTGAGAGGTAATATATTTCGCATCCGAAATTTATATTTATAGAATTTTCAATTTTTAGTTCTAGAAAATATAGTTGTGAAAAGGCAAGGTATACCATATCCCGTGATACACGGTCACAGTTGTCTTCACAAGTGACCTTTCAGTCGAAAACGATGCACAAGTATCTGGCCTACGTCATCGTTTTGTCCGCTTTGTGATTTTATCTCATTACATCAGAAGTAATTTTATAAACAAGTCAAATATTTTGATGGAAAAATCATGATTTCGATTTAAAATGTTATTTTTTCCCTTATAAAAGCAGATTATTACACTTTTTCCATTATTTCCAGTTAATATGGTAATGAAGTACAAACTGTTGACAGCTTTTGATAGCTTAAATTCACTTTTATAATAATTTAATTTTTCATGGGATACTTGAAGTTGAAAAATTAAGAATTTCACTCCCGAAAAAATACTTGCCCCTAGATTACCAATAAATTTTTATTTAAACTGTTATACATGCACAAAACGCTTTCCTAAAAACTGGCTAATCTCACACGTGTATTTTATGTCTAGTTCTAAATAATTTTTTCAGGAAGTGAAAACCATAGGCAAAAAATCCTATTATAAACCAACACCCCGTAATTCTAGAACCAAACATTCGAAAATAATTTCAATCATTTTTTCGGAACCGAATCAAAATTCTTTTAATGTGTTTGAAAGAAAGATTCTACGATCAATTGTGGAGCTGGCTGTGCTCACAAGGGTTAAGCTTGTTAAAATAGTATCGGTTTGCATCTTTCGACACAATTGCCAAATTGCATGGGGATTTCAAAATTCAATCTGCTCGAAAAAAAAATGATTGTCTCCGATTTTCAAGTTTTTTGGTTATCAAAATGACCGGGCACACGGGACTAGAAGAAAAATCGAAAAAAAATTGATAAATTCGTTACAAGGACGAAGTTATAGGCCAAACGTTTTTGACCGTTGCTACAGCGGCTTTTCACGTTTTTCAAGTAAAAAACCCCGAAAATAGTCTTAATATGAAAGAAAAGTGTCTAATCTTGTCCGGAAAGACACTTTTTTTTCGTGATTCAACATATCAGATGTCTACAGGGCTGATAGTACAAAAAAGAAGCGTTTTCAAATGAAACACGAGCGGAAAAAAAATGTCCTTAACCCTACGCAAGCTATTAGTATGCTTAAAATGAGCGCAAAGCTCTAAAACCGTAGTGTGAGTATTTTCGAACCATCAGCAGCTCCAAACAGCTACAGGCACAATTGTCCTTATATGGTGATCAGAGATATATGTGTCATAAGGACTCAAATTTTGCCAAAAAAATTGTATTCAGATTTTAAATACGTTTCAAGAAAAAATGGTTATTTTTGGTCATGTTTTGACTTTCAAACTGCTAATTTACTGTTTTTTCGTCAATTGTCTCTGAAAATGTAGATAAAAGTTTTGCGTACATCATAATTTCGTTTTTTTTGACTGAAAAGAAAATTTAATTTTATAAAAGGTATGCCGATGATTGTATTGCAATTGTGTCGAAAGATGCAACCGAATACATTTTTAACAAGCTTAACCCTTGTGAGCACAGAGCCACATAGTCGCTCTAGCATACCTAAAATCATTCAAAAACGGCAAAACGGGATCGTAGTATCTTTTCTTTCAAACACATTATAAAAGAATTTTGATTCGGTTCCGAAAAAATGATTGAAATTTTTTTCGAATGTTTGGTTCTAGAATTACGGGGGGTTGGTTTATAAGGATTTTTTGCCTATGTTTCACTTCCTGAAAAATTATGCAGAACTAGACATAAAATACACGTGTGAGATTAGCCAGTTTTTAGAAAGCGTTTTTGTGCATGTATAACAGTTTAAGATAAAATTTATTGGTTTTAGGGGCAGATATTTTTTTTTCGGGAGTGGAAATTTCTAAATTTTCAACTTTCAAGTATCCCATGAAAAAATTAAATATATTATAAAGTGAATTTAAGCTATCAAAAGCTGTCAACAGTTGTACTTCATTACCATATTAACTTGGAAATAATGGAAAAGTGTAATAATCTGCTTTTATTGGGAAAAATAAACATTTTTAATCGAAAATCATAATTTTCCATCAAAATTTTTGACTTATTTATAAATTACTTCTGATGTATGAGATAAAATCAAAGCGGACAAAACGATGACGTAGGCCAGATACTTGTGCATCGTTTTCCGACTGAAAGGTCACTTGTTGAAGACAACTGTTGACCGTGTATCACGTGATATGGTATACCTTGCTTTTCTCACTATATTTTCTAGAACTAAAAATTTAAATTCTAGAATATAAAATTTCGGATGCGAAAATATTACTCTCAACTTCCTTATGCAGAAAAATTCAAATTCCAACTGCCTTTAAGCTTTCTGTAAACAACATTCAAAGTAGAGCCACAATTGTGGCCTCTTGGTGCCTTGGCGGAACTTTTTTTATATGCGTCACAAGGGTTAACAATTTAGAACCAAACCTTTTTATCCACTATTGATAAAGATGTTCAGAAAATAGGCTTGTTTTCTTGAATACGAAAATTTACATTAAAAATAATTTTAAAGTATTTAAACATTATCGAAAAATTTGGCGAAAAAACCGTACTATTCAATTTTATAAAATCTTAAAATCGAATATATTTACACAATGTCATAATGTGTAGATGCTTGTTCATCCTATGATATTTTTTCATGTCTAGATGACCTAAGAGTCTTTCTGTTACGCAACGAATATCCAAATATTTAGTAAAACAAAAAATCGACGAGTTTCTTCTGTTGCTGTAAGGAAAAACTGAAATTACCTGATTTTGACCGCAATTTTATGTCTGGATTACACAAGCCCTGGGACTAAATTATGCTCGTAAACTTATTACTAAAATGAAAAATATTTTGCCCAATTTTCATGTTAGTTTTGCTCTACGTAATGTCAAAATAACTAAGCTAATTTCTAGATCAGTCAAGCGACCACCTGATTCTGTTATCGATACAGCTAAGAACTAATTACCATTTTGTATGTGAANTTTATACAGTATAACCATACAATCTATCGAGCTTAATAAATTAGGATTATACAAGTTAAAATTTTTTTTAAGTTTTTATAATTTTTTCTGAATTGCAGATAACGCAAAACAGATATTACTTAAATGTACATTTGCTTGAGTCAATATCCCTTTAACACCTAATGCTTAATCAGAGAGATGTGGGCTGAAAAGCGGCCTCATGAGTGGATAAAAGGGGTCTTAGGAGTGTTAGGATTGGCTCCCTCAACCCACATCTCTCAGATTAAGCAAAAGGTGTTAAAGGGATTGTTAATTTCACTTGTTACGTATATGTCATTGTGAAAAATGTATGGTTTTTCTAAGAAATACAAGGTGAGTGAACTTCTCTTTTCTCTGGCAGTTATCGACTTCGAAATTTGAAAATGTTATGTGTTATTTACTAATTTTATCCTTGATCTCAATCAGTGAAAAATAAGTTTATTGATATCTTTTTCAGCTTTCCCGTGATAAGCGGTCAAAGTATTGCCTTTAGATATGCTTTTGGGTGTGAGGCGAAGTGCTCGTTCATGGGTGTGAGGAGGTTGATAATCAAAAATATTTGAGTTTCATATTTTGAAATATATTTCAAAGAATAATCGTTAGGTCAGGCTTTTAAAATTGTAAGCTCGCAAACCTTTAATGTTCCAAAAAAAAACTTGACCTAAATAGAAAAGAAATCAAAACCAATGTAACATTTCGAGTTTATCCATAAATGGTAATATTCAAAAGATATCACCAAAATATACAGAAAAACATATAAAATAGACGTGAATTTGGATTTGAAATTAATCAGGGGTTAATTATTATTTAGTAAGGTTGATTTTTGGAACATGAAGAAAAATGTGATTTTCGTTTTTAAACTTTGAAGTCGCCGCTTGGCCGAGCTTGAGCTCTGAAAATTGAATGTACAGTTTGAAAGCCTTTCTATATCTGTTTTAAGCTATTTAAGAAAAAACTGAGTGATTATTCGAGTTAATTTTTGAAGAATTTTTGAGCTCATATATTTGTCAAAAACATATTATTAGTTAAACTCTAGACAAATCAATACAATCCAGAAATTTTTCTTATGCCAAGATCTACTTTTGTGCTCACAGATTTGTCTAGAATTTTTCAAAACTGATGGATAAAATTTTTTCAAACTACAGAAGCAGGCCGATGTTGCGCGGGCATCATAGGTTTGTATAATAACTTTCTGACGCAGTCAAAACTGAAATATTTTAAGATTAAACTTTTCAAATTTACATTTTTGTATATTTATAAAATTGCGTAACGTTTGATGGAGTACGTAATTCTTCACCTTTTTTAACTTCACTTCGAAATTATGACGTAATTCCGAACGCCTACGCGTTTTTCATTTCTGAACGAAAGATTATTCCCGTCCCTATGTCGTCGAACGTGCCAATATCGGGGAAATTGCCCACTCCTGTATCAGATAAATATTTGGTGATTATGCTTCTCAATAATTGTACAAACAATTGGTAAGTAAGGCTGCTTTAAATTTGAATCTTTCTTTTCAAATTCGAAAACAAAATGATCTATAATATAATTACAGAGAAATCCGAACTAGCGTTATATTATAAAACGTGATATTCGTCGATTTCATCTGTTACTTTATATATTTTGATTATATTTATTTGAAATTGAAATTTATAGATAAAAGTGAAGGATTTTACGTAACGTAACTTATTTTTGTTTGGATTCGTAATTTACTAAAGTTAATGTTGATTTTTGGAACATTAAAAGAAATATGAGCATCGTCACCTGAGAACAATTTCTACAGTTTTTGCATAGAATACAATATATGATATAATATAATTTATATCGCTATATTTCGATCACGTGACGACAAAAAAATTTCATTATTTTTTTTCCATTTCGATACTTTATTCGCCCTCATGAAATATTCGAACGATCCACCCAGTATTTCTATAAGTCGCTTTTAATGGTCGATGAAAATACTTGGACATATAGTTGTACTGAAATAATTATGAGGCATTTCAAGATAATTTTTCAACTATATTCAGATAAATTTTAAATTGTTAGTCCGGTTGTTTGAAATATAACTATTGACTCAAATTTCCATCATCCACACCCGAATGAGCCGATTTTAAATTGTTTTTCGAAGAGACACACTCAATTGATAGGATCATCTACTCTTTATGATTTTTTGAGCGAAAGAAATTAAATTCTTAGTAATTTTTATTTGTTACCCGTGCAGTTCCAGAAAAAGAAATTTCCACGCTACTGCTCTACTTTTGGACACTACTTGATACAGCATTTAAAACACGTATTTTATTCCTGCCAATATTTTCGATGGAATACGAATCCGATTTGTATTATCCGATTTCGGTATTAAATTACGATGCTTTCAAAATGTGAAAAATGGGTAGATAAGTCACTCGCCAGAACACATGTACACTCGCTCGCAAAATTGCGACCATTTCGCTTTTTTAAAATAAAAGACGCACTAATACACTAAAAATTCGTCTTGGCCATCTTTTCAAGCGGTGAATTTCAATCACGCTCCACACACCAAATATGTTCGGGATCACCCCAAAACGCACGACTTTATCGCGAGTGGAACACAAGTAGAGTGGTGCACGAGTGCGTCAGAATGACTAATGTAAAGGGGGCGCACTTCTTGTCCTAGGCTCTAGCTCCTTTTATAAAACAATTAAAGTCCAACCAATAAGCCAATTCTCTTATTCTCTGAAACCTTTTAATTTATTTAAAGCTCTATTCTTAACAAAAGATTCTATTTCAAACACTTAACAAAAGAAATATGTTTCAAATATCAACAATGAATATATTTCAACACCCTCTTTCTAGATTTTGAAATAAAATAAATCAGACTTTCAAAATTTATTAGTTTCGCCCTTTGGAATTTCGAAAGACCGCACACGATATCTCTCGCACTCATCATAGGAATCAATTTTTTTTTGAAACATAAGAGAATACGCTCGCACCTACACTAGTCTGCAATGTACAGATCGGCCCTCCGAATTCGTTTCTCTTATGCAGGTCACCGAAATTATGCAAATATGCGGTTCATCACTATTCTTTGATAAAATTATTAAATAGAGAGAAATAGTTTCCTCTCATTTTTTTATTCGGAATCAGTACACAGAGCGGAAACAGTTTGATCGCCCAAACTTGTAAGGTTCAAGTTCTCTTCTGCCACATCGACGTAGACTATGGACAGGTGGCTACAGATAAAATATGAGTAATAGACACAAATTTATCAATGATACCGATTTCAAAAAGCGTGCTTGGACAGTGCACTCATCGCAAATTTTGTCACTGTCAGACATATGAGACACAACACTCTCTCTACTACAATATTTTCAAGTTGAACTTCATCACACTCGGCTCAGTTGTTTTTTTACGTTATTTAAAATTGTTTATTGATGACCGGTCTTCAATACACGACAAGAAATTTTCAGACTTAAAATCCCGAAATTACCTTAGCATGCTTCGAAAAAGATAAAAAGCCACCTACCGGATGCGTCTTTTAATTTTTATCTATAGACTTCGGTCTCAGCTCGATCAGCAAAAACATTACCAGTAGTCGTTATAAGATCAAAATCATCTGCTACGTATCTCTCGGCCATTCGCGCTCCACTTTCAATGAAAATAAACTTGTGTAGTAATCTCGAAATCTTTGACACTCTTTTCGACCTCACTCTCTTAACCCCTTGTGAGCAGCAGAGCCACTCTGTGGCTCCAGCATAACTCCACCATCATACGCACTAGACAAAAAACTGGATCGAGGAATGCTTTTTGTTTCCACAATACATTATAAAGGATTCATCGTTCGTTTCAAAAAATAATTAATTTTTCTTCGATGTTTGTTTCGGCATTACGGGGAGTTGGATTTCATCAGGATTTTGCACAGCACCTATGTTACACTTCCCGTACAAATTATTTTGGAACTGGACATACAAATCAATGTAGATTAGCCAGTTTTTAGGAAGTGTTTTGTGCATGCACAGCAGTTGACCAAACTTCTCCTGCGCTATCCGGCGGCAGAAATTTTTCTTAGGAAGTTGAAATATCTAATTTTCAACTTCAAGTATCCCACTACATCTCATACGCTTATATAAAAAACGATACGCAAATTTAACCATCAAACATTGTCCACAGTGTAACTTCATTCACCACTATTTACTCGCAACATAATAGAAAAAAAATGCCATTATCTGCTTTTATAAGGGAAAAATAAACATTTTTCATCAAAATCATGATTTTTCAATCAAATTTTGACTTATTTATAAATTAACTTTTGATTTATGAGATACCTAAATCAAAGCGCGCCACAACACTCCACCACGCTACGGCCCGATTCTTGTGCATTGTTTTCGACAGAGATAAAAAATTGTAGAGACACCACATCGTCGACCACGCTGTAATCACGTGATATGGTACACCTTGCTTTTCTCACTAGTTTTTTTAGAACTCATATAAAATTCCCAAGATATATGAAATGTCGAATGCAAAATATGACCTATTCAACTTCCCTATGCAGACAACAATCAACACATTCTAACTGCTTAAGGTTTCTGATCGACACATTCAAAGGTAGAAGCCATTGTGGCTCTGGTGCCTTGGCGGAACTTTTTTTTTTATATGCTACAAGGGTCTCACATCTCTTCTATTCCTTCAGATTTCAAAAATCGCGAAATTGTTAAGTTGCCAAAACTCTCTCACACTCATCGATCAAGCGTAAATAGACACACACTGACAACTCACGACATACCTTTTAAAAGTAGGATTTTCAAAAATTGCGTCGTAACTTACACTCTCAACTTCGCTCTCATAAACAGCGGAGAATATGAACGCCGACCCAAATAACATTTGACTCGGGGAAAAAACAAAATTTT
This sequence comes from Oikopleura vanhoeffeni, assembly GCA_004367855.1. Lineage (NCBI taxonomy): Eukaryota > Metazoa > Chordata > Appendicularia > Copelata > Oikopleuridae > Oikopleura > Oikopleura vanhoeffeni. The sequence goes on along the minus strand of SCLH01000515.1, from coordinate 133,050 downwards.
ACCGCTTGAACACGCTAATTCTGCGTCAAAAAAACATTTCAATTTAATTTTCTTTAGAAGACTTTTAAGCTATATTCACACCACCACACCACACAGCTAACCTCGCGCCGCAAAATCACCACACCTCCATCGCCTTTCAGCATAAACGGTGATAACAATCATTTGCCTTCTCGAATGGAGCTAGAACGTTAAATCGTGAATTAGGCACTCACTTCCGCCTGCATTTAATGAATTTTCGTTGTCGTAATCACTTTTTATTAGCATTATACGATAATTTTCACTCGGGCTTGGAGAAATACCTAGTGGCTTGGTGGACAGACTTCAAGTTTTTGAACATCAATGATAGTTTGTATAAAACAGATATTAATTAAGTTTAAATTAATTTTATTTTGAATACATCGCAAAGCATATCAGTACGGTAGTTTGAACACAGCGGCATGTCCACACACCATAACACACGCATAATAGACATAATCGACAATCTTACGTTTCTTTTTAACTTCGGTCGGCTTACTTCGACAAGATCGCTTTCCAATCTATCGAACTGCCTACGCTTCTATATCACTCATCCAGGGCTCAACACTTTACCATCTCGAAACACACTGTAGACATCATACGAGAACACCAAAATCGCAAGGTTTATTTTTGAGGAACGCTACTCTTTTAGGAAAAAGATGGGGTTGATTCAAAAAAATAGGGAGACCTCGTAGGCAAATTTATTATAGTGTGTCCGATGTAAAAAAAATCAATCGAATTGAACCGTTTTTTGAAGAATGATCAAAAACTGTTAATAACGAAAAATTCCAAATTATAACCTTAATAATTTTCGAACACTTTCTCGTCCTCTCACCAGCGTATCGTCGTGGTCAATCACTCACGTATCCACATTTATTTTTTTCTGATAATTCTGCGAGTTTTGATCTGGTTGCGCTGCTTAGGTTAAATTTCATTTCCTCATTCCCCAAAAATTAACCTTGACCTGAATAGAACAGCACTATCACGTTTGAATATGAATTAAAGGCCCTTTGTTGGCATATCGTGACTATTTTTTATAATACAAACAACGCGGGACAATAACGACTCTCCCAACAAAGCCCGAATACAAACATAGGCCGATTTCATTGCGTCAGATTTGGATCAACCTGAATCAAATGGTTTTTTTCAAAATAGTCACGAATCTGTTTGGTTAAAGGCCCTTTATCCATATGATTCAATTGTTTAGACAAGGTTTCGTTTTGGTATCATGAAGTCAAATAATGAGGTTCAAATAATAAAAAACCTTACCTTGACGATGTTAATGAACAGTTTTTCAGCAGCATTTACAGAATATCTTTTTTTCAGTTGTGTCTTACTTTCGAATTATTTATTAATCATCAGTAGGCCATAATAATGTGGTGTTTGTCTAATAAGGACACCCACTACATGTATAAGAAAATATGGCCAAACATATGTGGCACGAGAACCCCTGAGGACAATATGGTAAAATATCCAGCTGTCCTGAGATCGAAAAACCAGGGAGTGGTGTTCAAACAGGAAAAATAATGAATCGTGAAAAACCCGTTATAAAGGAAAAAATTGAGAACAAGTTTTTTCATATAATAGACGATTTTTTTCTGTGGAAAATATCCACATAATTGATTATATGATTAATTCAAATCCCAAAAAAAAGCCCGTCGAGTTTTTGTATTAATTTTTTTTCGGCAAGAAGTGTTTTTGGGTGCAAATATTTTTCCTGTTTACACACATGAATAACCGTACTGAGATGATTAATTAATATTCGCAATTTTATGTGCAATTTAGAAAAAAAAAATTAAGAATTACCCGTCACGCGAGCAAAATGACCAAAAAGTAAACGCTTGACATACTAAACGTAAGAGTAATTAAAAAAATTAATCGCAAAGAAACGCAAATTCGCCCCTCCGTCGAGTTTATCCATAAATGGGAATTCAGAATAGATATATCAAAAAATATACAGAACAACAATGAAAAATAGACAAATCTACATAAGTTTGGATTTTATCCTAATTAGATCAAGGTTACTTTTTGAACATGAAAAAAAATGAGATTCCTTAGCCAATAAGCTGCTTATCTGAGGATCTTAATTATGGATCGAGAAGTCAAATGTTATAAAACGTTAATCGTAAATAAGTTGGAGATTTTGAATTTTGACATGCAAGAAAACGAGTTCTATAGCATAAAATTTAAAAAAATTTTGGCGATTCAGAATTTCCAGATGGCATTGTTGGAACAATTATAAAATTTGTTGGCATTGAGGCATAAAGATTTAAACTTGCTTATTTTTTTTAATCCAACGAAACTGTCTTTTCATTATTTTCGTTCCATTTATCTAAATTATCATTTGGTGCAAAAATATTTTTAGTGATTCCATTCTCAATAAAATCTTATTTAAAAACAATAATCAACTACTTTGTAAGTATAAAATGAAACCATTTTTTGAAAATCAAATACCAATTTTAAGGAATAAAATCTAAAACAGTATTCGTATCTCCAAAATCCTATTTTTTGGCTAGCAGGATTGAGCGTATTCCCGGCATTTTCCGGCCAATACAATTTCCTCGAGTCAAGAAGTCTTTAGCTTGAATTGACCCATCTAATACGATCAACATAGACGTAACATTCATTCATTTTTTAATATTTATTATTAACCAAGTGAAGTAAAATTACAAGTGATTTCCATACTGTTTTATAGAAATAACAGTTTGGTGATCCCTTCAGAAAAGTTCTTTAGGAGCATTTTTCGGGTAGATAGTAATTGGCAGAGAATGTACTTCGTCGAAAATTTCAAATTTTTTCAAAAATATAAAGACAACTTTTTGTTAAAATTCTTTCGGCCATCGTTCGAGTGCCAAAATTTTAATATAGCAGAATAAAAAACATAACTTCTCAATAGTTTATTCTGGAAGTTTTGGCAAAAAAGGCACAATTTCCATAAAAAGTGAGTTTTTGTTGGCCTCAAACTTTGATAATCTTGGACATAAAACCATGAAATATTGGGGTTTTTACGATGAAATTCACGCCTGACAAGATGGCCAAGAACATTTTTTTATGTTTTAATTGCCTTTTTAATTTAACAAAACGAAATTTCCAATTTTCGACAAATTACCTTTTCTGCGAATTACTATCTACCCCATTTTTTTCAACATTTGAAAGCAATCGTATATTACGAATCGGATAATACAAATGGATCCGTATTCCTCGCCAAAGATATCGAGCAGAATAAAATAGAGTTTTAAAATGTTGTAATCAAAGTGTCCAAAAGTAACAGTATGGGACTTTATTTTCTGGAACTTACGGGTAACAAATAAATTACTAGAATAATTTTTTCGCTCAAAAACAATAAAAAAATCCGGTATCATTGATTTTTTCTCGAAAAACAATTTTAAAATCGGCTCATCTCGGGTTAATGAAAATTGAGTAATATTTGTTTTTCCAAACGACGATTAACATTTAAAATTTATCGAATATATTTTGGAAAAAATTATCATATTATATTGCATGCCTCATATTATTTCAGTAAGCAATATATCGCTATTCAACTTTTTGTTAATATCGCCCGGCCCTGATTAGGAAACGTAGTGTGTTTTTAAGTAGTAGGGCCGGATTTANGATAGATTTTGAAATTTTGAAAACGTCACCTTGTTACGATACTGTACCTATTGGTGTAATGGTCAAAAATAATTTGTGATGTACTTATTCGCAAGATTTAGGATAGATCTACAAATGAGCATTTTCAGTTTTTCTCATAAGCTTTTAGTTTTCAGAATATATCACCGTGAATATGTCAAATCTGCCAGATATACCCCCTTAAGGCTATTTTTGAGAATTTTCATGGAATCTCGAGCTCGCCATTGGCTCTTGTTATTTATTGATGCGTCATCAGTTAACGCCCGATTAACTTTGTTTGATAACACAACGAGTATGGTTTTCTATCTGGCGCGGATTTCGACGCCACTTCAGACTCACGCGGACAGTTGGTTTGACTCATATACACGGACTACTGGAAACCTACCATGATAAGTGAAAATACTCAAATAAACTCTTTTTTCACTCAAAAATTGAAGCGTGTGTAGTTCTAGAAAAATTGTTTTGGCCACTTAATCGATTTAATTTGAAGTTTATAGTCACTAACTTGAAAATTGTTTTTTTGAGAACTAATCACAATTTTTGGCTCAGAATTATTTCAAACTTTTCTTTGCCAGTCTCAATTGTGACGACAAACTTTGTCAGCATAACTATGAAAAGTCTTGGATGATCACAGAAATCAACGACGAAAGGTGTCAAAATAATTAAGTGCCTAGAAAAATCCATGCGTCAGAAGATTATAAGTCAGGTGATGTTTGGCAATGATCGTCGCATTGAAGAACGGAGATCGTGTTTAAAAAAAATTTCGGGGGCCAAAACGACCTAGAAATAACATCGGTACAGACCTTCAATTCAAATGCGTCATAAAGTTTGCAATTTTATTTCCAAAAATATTGTTGAAAATTTCATACGATCAGCCGTTCGAAAGATATTTTTTCTTAGTTTTTTTAAGAATTTTCGTCAAAATTTCTTAAAAATTAATTGTGTGAAAACGATACATAAAATCGAAATTCTAAGAAAGCCAATTTTTAGGAAAGTATTTCAAGATTCTTTTGATATAAGTTTATTTATTCTGCAGTCTCTATACCAGGGGTCGGCACATCTGAAATTTTTTTTGGATCGGGATCGGATCGGTCGCCTTTTGAGAAAATTAGATCGGATCGGGATCGGATCGGTCGCCTTTTGAAAAGATTGGATCGGATCGGTTTCCATCATTCACTGATCCGATTCCGATCCGATCCAATTGTGCCGACCCCTGCTCTATACGAAGTATAATTTTTTCAGAAGTGATTTTAATGAAACTCAAAATATTGAAAAAAATTTGAACGGCAATTTAACCCAAATAAAGCCGACAAAGACAAATCGATCAAATGTAGAACATAAGGTGGTACTGATTTTGAGTTATCAGATGATCAGCAATATTTTTCACATTTTGCTGCATATATTTTGACGCGCGGCCATATGAATAATTGTTTTGTAAGCGATCGAGATATCATATTTAAAATTTGAGACAAGCTATAAATAGCTGGAGTTTCACTTGTTGTAACTTATATGTCATTGTAAAAAATGTATGGTTTTCTAAGAAATACAAGGTGAGTGAACTTCTCTTTTCTCTGGCAGTTATCGAGTTCACAGACTTCGAAATTTGAAAATGTTATGTGTTATTAATTCTATGCTTGATCTCAATCAGTGAAAATAAGTTAATTGATATATGTTTCAGCTTTCCTGTGATGAGCGCTAAAAGTATTGCCTTTAGATAGGCTTTTGGGTGTGAGGCAAAGTTCTCGTTTATGAGTGTGAGGAGGTTAACTGGTAAAATATAAATAAAAAGTGTTGTTTCTCTTTTTTCTTACTCAGAAGCAGTATCATCGGTAAAGTTGGAAATAAAAACCAATACATATCCCCAAGTACAAACATTTCGCAAAAAGTCATGGATACAAGCAAACTATTCGATGCGTTGAAATATAGGGTGACAATGTCACTGTGACATAAGTGATCTTCACAGTAACATAAGTTTTATGATCATCAAGCGAAAATTAAAATCAATCTCTTAGAAATATGACCTTATAATTAGGCAAAATATGCTTGTTTTAAAATAGTTATTCCAAACTACACGTTTTAATTATGATAATGAGCAGAATGTTTGAGAATAAAAATAACAG
>SCLH01000515.1:95530-126223 GCA_004367855.1 Oikopleura vanhoeffeni | reverse complement strand
GCGCCGTGATATCACTCACAAAAAATATTTTTTGGCCCTTCTTTTTCCTTGGCAAACACAGATGTCGGCTCAAATAGTCTGAATCTAATAGGGCTAACCCAGTCCAACACATCCCCTTGAAAAGATATCTTAGTTCAGAAGTGGTCAGGTGGAGTCTCCACCGTGGAGAATTTGTGGTTATTTTCGACTTTGTTTGTCATTTGATGGGAAACTAGAGATGATAAAAAGCCTTAGTCATGGTTGTTCAAGTCGAATATTTCCGACGACTTTTTGGGTCACTGCGAGTATAATATAATTCTTACAAGAGAAAATTTCAAACGATTTTTACAACTTGGCATTTGTCAAGCAGAAATTATTGTCTGAAATTTTGATTTTATCCGCCGGAGCTCGCTGTATTCTCAAAATACCAAGTTACGTTTCCAGCCTCAATATTTACAGAAGACGTGATAATTTTTCTACGATCGCACTTCATGAAGCAGAAATGTAGAAAGTTCACTCGGTCAATTGTCAAACCCCTACTGTTACCTGATTTTTCATTCTAACACTTCGGTATTCATTCCCCAAAACAAAATTTTCAACTTAACAACCGCCAATTTTTAAAATGTTTAGTATCACTAAAACCTCAAAATTTTTTTATCATTTCCTCCCGTTTTCGATCATTTTTGAAGTAAATAACTATAAGTAATGATAAAGAAGGCTATGAAAATTTTCACAAGTTGCTGAAAAGTTCACAGTGAAATTAAAGCTTGATCGACTTGCATGGAATTCTTAAAAGCGCTACTCTTGCAGAGATTCTGGACAGTTTAACCGGCAGGAGGTTTTTTAACAAAAAAGTTTTTTAACAAAAATTTTTTTAACAAAACATTTTGTACAAAACATTGTTAACAAAAACAATTTTTTAACAAAAACAGCATTTTTTAACAAAAGTAACAAAAAAATGCATTTTTAACACAAAAAACCATATAACAAAAAACCAATTTAATAAACAAAAATCATTTTACATAAAAAAACCATCTTTAACCGAAAAAATATTTTTTAACAACAAAATCATTCATTAACAAAAAATTAATTTTAACAAAAAACATATTTCCACCGATATAAAATCCCAACTAAGAGGTTTTTAGCGTACTTTGTTACAGTTTAATAATTAATGATGAGAGAACACTCTCAAACATTGAGACTGCAAAAGTAAAGATTAAAAAAGTTGCGGCTAAAATTTATCAACAGCAAAATGCCAGAATATCTACATTTAATTATTCGCGCATTTGCTTGTGACCTTATAAATCGATTATTTTTTATTACAAAAAAGACCTAAATAGATTTATTCAAATTTAAAATTCAACATGTATCGCTGTCATCTAGCATCGACGGGAAAGTGAAGCAAAAATGTTAAGAATTGTTTCAGAACAGAATTTAGCGAAAAAGTGCATCTGCTAATGAGTCACTGAGAGTTAATATGCGAGTAATGTGAGCGAGTCGATTTTTTAAAAAGAGCCCACTTAGAATAGTTGTAAAAAAGCAGTGGTGTTTGCGCTCAGATCCGGCTAAGTTTGATGAAGAAGGCTTCTGTTTTACGGCGTTCATTAGTAAGACCTGAAGCTTTTTCGCAGTACAAAGTGTTGCATGAGAGAAGATCTCTTATGGTCCACGAAAGCCGCTAGAGAGCAACCACGCGGCCATGTGCAGCTAAAATTTTTTTTTCGTTTATAGAAAAATAACGTTATAGTGTACACTCGTGGCTGGCAAAACTTTCTCGGGAAGTCTTTGTATTGTAAAAAATATGGTCGTGTTCCTGCGGAAACACGACCTATTTTAAACCCTGACCCTACTTCCGAAAACAGCTTTGGTCGTCGTCTATACCGTGAAACTGGACACTGATTTACCCACCCAGTTTAATACTTTCAAGATAGGATGAATCAGTTACACATAAATATAAGTTACAACTCGGGCATGGCAAACTTTTGTCAACAAAAAAACTAGGGTTGTGTCAAGAATACAAGGTTCCTACGACCCTAATCTTCTCACCTCAACCCATTTTTTTCTGACAATGAAGTTTTTGCACGGTTCATCCCGTGTATACTGGGCACGAGTTCAAATTTGTTTAAAAGCATGTGTCCCGACGTGTAACTTATTAAAGAGACATTAATAAGATATTTTCAAACACTAATCATAAATCGCAACCAAGATATACTTTTTGATATTTTTGTGTGATATACCGTCCAGTAAAAATGGGTGGCTTGTCGAGATTTGAAACTCAAGTTTGAAACTCAAAATATTTTTTTTCGTTAAAAAATGTTTTTTTGTGAAAAAATGTTTTTTTTGTTAAATAATGTATTTTTTGTTAAAAAATGTATTTTTTGTTAAAAAATGTTTTTTTTGTTAAAAAATGTTTCTTTTTGTTATAAAATATTTTGTTTGTTAAAAAATGTTTTATTTGTTAAAAAATGTATTTTTTTGTTAATAATTGTTTTTTGTTAAAAAATGTGTTTTTTGTTAAAAAATGTTTTGTTAGAAAATGTTTTGTTAATAAATGTTTTTTGTTAAAAAATGTTTTCCCAGTTTAACCATTATAAAATGTGTCATCGAAATTGAAAGACTATAAAAGTAAATAAAGTGCGTTTGTTTTGAAAATGACACATGGACCAAACTTCTTTCAAAGTGCTCGTTTTTTATCTGACCTAGATATTTTTTTTGGCATATTCTCCGGAAAATTGATATTACAACTTGGAGCTTAAATCAATTACAGTGCATTTGAAGTGAAAGTATTACGGCAAATTTGATACCAAATTTAGCCAATAACTTGTGCTCATAATGTATCACTTAATTTCAGAGTGTCAAATTTGTAATACTCATTCTCTTCATTCTTTAAAATTGCTTGTTCATTTATTTGCGTAACTATGATGTAAGGTTTATGAAGGTTTGTATAAAGTTATAAGCGTTGTCGTGAAGGATATAATACTTTGATGTAGACAACACAATGGTTTAAATCTTCAAATAAGAAATTTAAAATTTGTTGAAATAGATTAATCGTACAAAGCATGCTCTTGAAAATGAGAAACAGACTTGTTCTTATTCTTGATTGATTTGGTTAATCCAAACGCTTCATAGCTTGTCGGGTATCGTGGTTCTTGTCATTTATTAGGATTATTCAGAGCATATGATTTTAAGTTTCATAGTTAATAGCATAATACAAAATCTAAATTCATCGAAAGAGTTCAAATTATTCTAATTCTTGTGGTCAAACCATTCAAAAGTTTTATATCCTACGAAAACAATACCAACAAATAACTCAAATCTCAGAAAATTAGGTAACGATGGATCTTGAACTTTTTTCAAAACCATTTGAATTTATTTGCCAAATTAACACATTAAATCATCTCTCATGTAAATGAATATTTCGTCCAAGATTTCTTTGATCACGTCGGAGTTTGAAAATCCCAAGGTGGTGAGTAAATATGTAAAAACAATCGAACAAATCTTGAAATAATCAGCAATTTCAAAAATTTATTTATCAACCTGTGAAGTGAAATATGGTTTGTAAATAATATAATATAACTGATTGTTCTCAGTGCTTAAAGTATTCTTGTTTAGTTCCCGACATAATTGTGTCAAATTTTAGAAAATCACCTTAAAAACAGTCAGTTGTTAACTAGGTCAAATCAACTTGGTTTTTCATCACGAGTTTTTTTAACAGTTTTCGCCAGAGTTCTTATTTCGCCTCAGTTCGAGCTAATTTCTAGTTCAAAATTCTATATTTATATGAATTTTCTCTCGTTTTTAAAAAGAAATCACCAGTGGATAATGAAATTTAAAAGAAAGGTTTTTATTCGAATTATATTCATGAATTTAAATTGATTACTATTTGTCTTCCAATTGTTAAATATTTCGCATCACGAATTTAAAAAATTATCAATAATATAATATGAATTTTGAATAATATCAACGTATGATAATATATATATGGATTACCGACACTCAGAGTACAGAACCTAAATATTTGAATGATACAAACAACGCAAGATATTATCACCCAATCAAAACCCGGGATTGCGTAATAGGCCGATTTAATTGGTCATATTAAACTAATTAAATGCTCATTATCAAATGTACTCTGAGGGTCGGTAATCTATAAATTATATTTGCATTCAACCTTGTCATGAATCTCTGCCAAACTGCAGACTGAACGCCTAATTCAATTTTTCTACAATCAGCGGCATTCTTGCAGTCTACTGATTAGCTGACACTTAAATGCTGAAGCAGTAAAAGTTCACATCAGCTAGTAATATTCAGTCATTGAGCAACTTTTGATCCGGGCTCTTACTTTTCAGTCGAGGTAAAATCTACATATCATTTGAAGATACTTACGTTGTTTGTAACGTATTTCATCGTTTGTCAAATTTTTCGCTGCAATTCTTATATACCTAATCCCTGTTTCAATATTAGTGACATCTTTTTCAATAAGTTTTTTCTGGTTAAATTTCTTTGTTCGTTGACCTTCAAATTTTAAAAAATCGAAGAACTTGTATTCGAAATCATTTATAAACTCAGCAATTCGTTCCAAATTTTCCTGATGTAAAGTTCGTGATTCATTTTGATATTTTTGAGCGTGCTCTTCAATTTAATTGTCAAATAACAAAAAAAAATAAGAATTGTTTTGTTTGTTTCAAGACATGATATGGAATTTTTTTCGATTCATCAAAAATTAAACAATTGATAAGCTTTCGATGTAATAGATCATTTTCAAATCAGGATAAACAGTTTGAAAAAATATTCTCGAAGGTCTAACAAAATAATTATTAATAGGAGGCCTGGAAATTGTGTAATTAAAGGCCTACTATTCTACATCTGTATTATGCATCTGTATTAGGATGGGGGATGCATCTATATAGCACAACATTGAGGAAAATCCGAGGAAGCCATTCTGTGTCAAATTTTAAGGAGATTATTTTTTTGAAATTTTTCGACATAAATTTTCAAAATTTTGGTGCTTCCTCATTGGCTGAAAAAACAAATTGCTTAAAAGTGATTTTTGACCCCAGAAATGAATTCTCGGGGTGAAACTACTTTAGAAAACATTTTTTTTTATGTCGAATTTTTTTTCGACTAGCTACTTCAGTGTGAGGGCTAAAACACCTCTTAATGCTAGGGTGTACATGGTCTCAAATTTTGAAAATAATTTTCAATTGAAACTTTTTTTTACCGAAAATCACGATTTTTGGTCATTTTAAGTCATTTTTGGAAGAAACTGTAAGAAGGTTTTTTTCCCAAATTCATTTATCTATCGATCCCATAGGTTGTTTGGGTCATTTGAAGACTTTCAAAATCTTCCTTTCTCAGGTTCACCCATCCTAATCTGTATAACATCTGTGTTATGAAAAGACATAACACTTATTTATCTACTTTAGTAGGGTTGTTTGAGACATCAATATATATTAATTTGTCAATTAAAAAATTGTATTTTCAACGTTTCGGTTTATTCCATTTTCAAGAGTGATAAATAAATGAAGTACAGAGAAGGAACAAACTGAAAGAATGGTTTTTTTGTGTCAATTAGCGAATCCAGCCTCAGTTTCGCTTTTTTTTTTGAAAAATCAGGACCCAAAATTCAGTATTTAAGCGGGGTAGCAGCGATGTGGCAGATTGTACATTTTTCGGAGTGATTTTTGAAAGAAAAAAAATGTGAAAAATTTAATTTTATTTTTTATCTAAAATGAAAGTGTTCATACTTGCACACGTTTATATTTTTAAATTTTTTACATACTTAAGTATCTGTTAAAATATCAAAAACCACTTTCATAACAACTCCATTTCCAACTTAACCCGATGTGGATTTTTTTTAAAGGCGATATTTATAAACTTTAGACATTGTCGGGTGTAATGCACTATTAGTGGGAGATCATTTATCCACATGCAAAAAATTTCTTAAATATGAAAGTTTTTTTTCCATGAATAAAAAGAGAAAAAACAGCTTTTTAGGAAAAAAATTAACCTTCAATTGAGTTTAAATATTAAAAAATGTCCTGACTTTAAAAGTAAAGTAACCTATTACACCCGCAATTTTATACAGATTTTTTTAAAATAATAAAATTTTTATAAATTGCGTGCCAAATGGCACAAACCGGTTCCTTAAGCAAGTGTTGTAAATTTCATCAGAAGTTCAGAAACGATATTCACTTGACCTTGCATCGGTTGAAATACGGAAACCAATAGATACCAGAAAATTTCACAAGTGATTCGGCCTGATTTTTACAGAGATTCAAAAAACTACTAATTTAAATTTTTGGACTTGATTTGCGGAAAATTTTTCATAATATTTCTAAAGAGTCGACACAAAATGACAAAAAAACATTTCATGATTTTTCAAACAGCAGTCAGAAAATATGTAAACATGCATGAAAAAGTAAAAAGTGGCTATTTTTTTTGTTTTATTCAAAGATTTTGAAAAAAAAATCAGAAAAAATTGGTCGAAAAATGATTAAAATTTTCATAATGCTTTGAATTTTTTTCGAAAATTTTACGAATTATAAAATAAAATTTTGAACTCAAATCGTTCCTTAAAAAGATAAAAAAGATTTTTATGAGCTGATACACATTTATTGTGGTTCAGCTAACGATAATAAGCACAAAAAAATAAACCAACTAATTATTTTCCTAAAATAAATTGACGCGAGTCTGCCACATCGCTGCTACCCCCTTAACTTGCTTGAACAAAAAATTTCGGGAGTTCCGAAATCGTAATTTTCAAAAATCGAATTATGCTGAAAACCGGAAAGCCGATCTTGAAAATCCCGATTTCGAACATTATAATCTTTCTCTATCTTATACTAGCCTTAGATGCTCAAATGTCGCAATGAGCATATATAAAATCATAATCAGTTCACACCCAATTTTAAACTGAAAATCACGTTCACAACCATAAAAACTTGATAGCATTATTCACCCACGGTTAAAACCTAAAAAAAATTACTATCAAAATTGTAATCTTTGTTATAAGTACATCTGTGAATGTGACGCTTCGTATATAGGAGAAACTCAACAATTACTTCACACTAGGATTAAAAATCACCGAACCAGTAAGTCGTCTGTTCTTCATGAGCATATTCTAGAATGCTCAACTTACCAACAATCTTTTTTTGATGTCTTAGGCGTTGACCAGGACAACGCTACTGATAAAGAAAAACTCGAATTTTTTGAAGGTCACTTCACTATAGTTGAAAAAAACCTCATTCATAAAAACACCGCGCAAAATTTTTGAGGGAATGTTAATTTGCATGGACAAACCAACTCTTAATAGGCAGAAAGAGCACAAAGTTATGACGTTTCTTTGTCCATGTTTTCTCAGTAGATCCCAAAACACTGCAATAACCTGAATTAAACGAATCCAGCTTTGATCTAGCGAAACTGAGGCTGGATTCGCTAATTGACACAAAAACCCATTCTTTCAGTTTTTTCCTTTTCTGTACTTCATATTTTTCTCACTCTTGAAAATGGAAATAACCGAAACGTTGAAAATACAATTTTTTAATTGACAAATTAATATTTATCTACTTGTACGTTTCACTTTATTCGAGCATCTTCAGGATTAACTTATTTTATGTTGAAACAATTTAACAATAAATTCGGACAATCTAAAATTTAAACGAAAGAAAAATTTTCACCCTAAGTTTATATATTCAGTGCAAGTTTTGCCTACTATTTTATTTGTGTATAAAGGTCAAGTATACGAAATATACAAGTACAGATAAAATTCCATTTTTTTTATATTTTGACTGTTTGTTAAGGAGTGGAATCAAAGTGCAGATACAATGTGGCAGTACATTTTTTCCAAGCAATATGAATTTTTTTTTTTAATTGGTATCTTTTATTAAAGTGTACATTTTTGCTAACGTTTATATTTTTAGTTTCCTGACATAACTAAGTATCTGTAAAAATATGAAAAACAACTTTTCATAGGAACTCCATTTTCAACTAAACCCGATGTTAATTTTTTTTGAGACGTTATAATAACTTCTGCCATTTTTTGTGGTTATGCGCTGCAAAGTCTTGTTCCTTTTCTGCACATTGAAAAATTTCCTTATATGAAACTTTTTCCATGAAAAATGGCCGAAAATAGAGAAAAAACAACTTTTTTAGAGAAAAAATGATCTTTAATTGCGTTTAATTATTTAAAAATGTCCTTACTATCAAAAAAAATGACACTAAAAGCACCTGGCATTTATAAGGAATCTTTTTGCAAGAATTAATTTATAAAAATTGAGTGCCAAATTGCACTAATTGGTTGTAAAACCATGTATTGTTAAATTCATTTGTAGTTCAGAAACGATATTCGCTTGATCCTTCCATCAGTTGACATACGGAAACCAAATAGATTCTAAAAAATTTCACAAGTGATTTTGGCTGATGTTTAATGGAAAATTAAAGAAAATCTTAATAACAAATTTTTTGACTTGATTTGCGAAAATTTTTTATAATATTTCTTAAAAAATCGACAAAAGATGAAATGACAAGATCGTAATTTCGGCCTAATTACGTCTGGCAGACAAAATCAACCCATTTCTTACATTTTTTTATCTCAGCCTTCTTTTCACTAGCTATAAATGTAGTCAAATTGCTGCTCGAACTAAAAAATTTAGTCTAAAACATTTCGGCAAAATACGCAAAAAACTACCGCGTCAAATTATGCTTTTAACAAATAGAAGATATTTTGCCTCTTCTTTGACCTACTAAAACCATTCTTTTTCCAATTTGGTTCAAAATAAAAATATCTGAGAAATTTTCTAAGCCTAAATTAAGGATACACCTTTATATTCTAGACAAAAAACAGCGTGAAAACCTACGCAACTTTTGATATATTTTGGTAAAGTATGCAAAAAACTACCGCGTGAATTCTTTAAAACAATAATTTTTTTTTTAAATTTTTTTTGTTCTGTCTTTAACCTATCAAACCCCTTCCATCCCTGATTAGAAATACAGGAATATAACAAATGTGAAACTTAACATATTTTCCAGCATATTTTTGGATTTCGAGAATAACCGTATTTTTTTTTATAAAACAGAACATGTGTACTACGAGGCCTTCTTTTTCTTATTATTTTCAGCACGAAGTTACTTTTTTTTAACCTGCGAGAATATTTTCTCAAACTCTTTATTTGATTTGAAAATGATGTGATACATCGAAAGCTAATCAACTTTTAAGTTTTATGAATTAAAAAAAAATGCCGTTTGTTTCGAGATACGTAAAATCACTTCGATGGCTCTAGCAGCCTCTTCACTGATGTCTTCAGTTACCTCAAAATCCACGTTGAGTTGCGATTCATGATGGTTTCGGACATTTTATTATATTCTTTAAATATTTTTTTCTTTCATAAAAATCTGACACTAGTCAAACATGAAATTTTCCCTCTTCAGACTATAATAACTTCGAATGATTTATTTCGCAAATACGACCAAATAAACGCCAATAAATATTTTTTTAACACGAGAGCTGTTAACCCCGGGATTCAAAACTACTACGTTTAAGTACGCCCCTAATCTAGTATGTGATCCAGAGCTCATTTTAAGTGGTTTAACTTAAAATTCGAATTTGAAACTTCGATTTATTTTTAAAAATAACAGTTAAGAAAAAAAATCCAATTTAAGATTCCTCCTGGCTATTTTATGCGAGGATTTTCATAAAATGGTTTCAGAGATAAATTTCATCACTTATTTAAGACATGACGGGAAAGTAATTTCAAATTAATTCAATGAGCGTCCTGAAAATCAGACTTTTGAAACCAAGGGCTGTTTGCAATTTTTTCCTACACTTTAATTTGCTTTATTGTATCGCTATCAAAAGAGATTGAATAAACCGTTGCCGTTTCTTAACCTTCATTAAATTCAAATTATTCATTTTATCATATTATTTCACTGATTTTGT
Organism: Oikopleura vanhoeffeni; assembly: GCA_004367855.1. NCBI lineage: Eukaryota > Metazoa > Chordata > Appendicularia > Copelata > Oikopleuridae > Oikopleura > Oikopleura vanhoeffeni. The sequence continues at coordinate 116,307 of SCLH01000515.1, read as the reverse complement.
GAAAAAGATCGAATGCTTCAATTGAAATGAAAGAGCTCTGTATGAAAATTGATTTTGTACAAATGAATGTAGAGGAGACAAAATTGCTGAAAGTTGTTTGTCTAAAAATTTTGGACATATTGGCAAATCCGGCAATATTGGGCCGGAGATATTGGGCCCCCCTTGTAGAACATTTATTTTCTTATTCTGGAATTCAAATTATATTTGCAAAAAAATGGAAATTGAGTTCTTGACAAAATAAGCAAGTAATTTTATAACTATGGAAGTTGGATTTAATTCAATATATGTATGTTTTTAAATGAGTATATTTAATTTCAAACTGCAATTAAACAATCGTCGAGTTAACACTATCGTTGTCAGCAGATTTCAAATTCATTTTCAAGCATCTTGCAATCCAAAAAAATCGTTCTTCGCACATAATACAATACATCGTTGTGACTTGAAAAAAAAATTGTCAAATCCATTATTTTTGGTTAAATATTGAATTTGCCTATAAATAATTTTTAATCACTTACAGTAGTTTCTCTGTTATAGTTACCCCTATTATAGTTACCTTTAATCTGTTATAGTCACATTTTTTAGAGAAGTTCATTTTGAAGATATTCTACGAAAAAATTNNNATTGAGTAATTATCTGTTAAAGTTAATCACTCATTAAAGTTTCCTTTTATCTGTTATAGTTAATTTTTTTTTAAAGTTCAAGGGTAAGTATAACAAAGTAACTATCGTTTTTAAACTGAAAGTGTTTGAGAAATTGTAACATGACTTGAGAATATGTCATCACTTATAACAAAAAAATTGAAATATGAAAGTGACCATATCAATTACGGGGCCCTGCGGTCACTTTTTGCCACTTTTCAAGCCAAACTTTTTTATTTAATTCGGCGTTTGAAAACGACTCAACCGATTAAGTTCTTGGATAGCTCAAACTGAGCACAAATATTTTGAGAAAAATAAATGAAAACAAAATAGTCCGAATCAGGCCATTGTTTCCAATTTTTTAACTAAAACTCACAATTAAACTATTTCAGTAATCTCGGAAAAAATCTAAACAATGGTCCGATTCTGACCTATGTACTATTATTGTATTATTCACTAGGTATTTGCGCTCAGTTTGAGCTATTAGAAAACTTAATCGGACGAGTCGTTTTCAAAAGCCAAATTAAACAAAAATTTTGGCTGAAAAGTGGCAAAAATTGACCGCAGGGCCCCGTAATAGATATAAAATCAAAACTAAATTAAGCAACTTATCATTTGAAATATATCTTCGAATATTGAAAAAAGTCATTTTTGTCGGTTCAAGTTAAAAGTACCATATATTGATTTGGAATACACAGTGTAATTCACACTAATAAAGTGATATTTTAAACCCTTCAAAAAACTTACTCATCAGAAGTGCCATCGGTAGTACTGGAAATAAAAACCAGTACATATCAGCTAACACAAACATTTTTAAAGCAGAAATAAGAAAAGGAGGAAAAAATTTGATATAAGTTATAAATAACAATTTATTATATTTGGTGAGTTTAATAATATAATTTCAAAATATATATGAATCCACCAAAAATATAAACTTTTAAATATGACAAAAGATGTTCTTTTTGCCCTGCAGAATTCAAGAAATTATTCCATGATAATCACCAACTGATAATTGAACAAACTGTATAATACAAAGTGTATCATACAAACTCGACTGCAGATGTATTGATATCTGATCATATATTAGTTGAAAATGATTATTCGGTATGTAACATACTAAAGTTTTTTCGCTAGCTAAAATTAACCTACTGTATGCGGATGACACGATTCACGCGAAATATTCACCAAGTTTTAGTTTTTCAACTACGTATTCAAAGTGAGCTTTTGGTCAATATAAGCTTGAAATACAAAGAGTATAAAGACTATAGCTTCAAACCTGTACTTGCCATGAGATAATGAAAACAAGTATTTGACGTTAGGTTGGTCAACACTCATTTTGGTGACTACGGATTTTCGATCACTTTTTTCTGATCATCAACATTTTTGGCTGTGAATGGTTAACAGAAAATTTGACAAAATCAGACTTCATTGTTAATTCAGGAAGAACGAGCATTCTGAGTCAAATGCGGCAAATAAATCCGACTTAATTCGGCTTTTGAAAACGACTCATTTGATTGAGTTTTTAGATAGCTGAGCAGACATATCTAGGGAATAATAACATAAAAGAGAATTGGTCCGAATCTGCCATTTTTTATATTTCATTCGATATTGCTAGAATTGTTTGATAATAACTTAATGTTAAAAAATTGGAAACAATGGTCTGATTTGGATCATTTTTTTTTTTAACATTTGTGCTTAGTTTGAGCTATCGTTAAACTTAATCAGATGAGTCGTTTTGAAAAGCGAAATTAATTCGGATCAATTTGTCGCCTTTGACTCAGAAATTTTGAGTGAGAATGCTCGTTCTTCCTTGATTAAATATATATTTAATAAATAAATACAATGTATTTCAAATATTATTAAGTATATGTATTTAATACATATACTTAATAATATTTGAAAGCATGAGGATTGGCATGACATGGCAGATCGTTTGAAATTATGAATAGGTTTATTAATTTAAATCATAAATTACTTTATCTTCAATTCCGGAAATGTGGGCTTTAAAAATAAATAAAGCCTAAATTTTGGCTTGATTGACTATTCAAGGCCACTCTTCTGGAATTTCAAATATGTTAGCGTGATATAACAAGTCTGCTATGATTATCTTGAACGCCTTCCTATAAAACATGATCAATATGAATCATGAGTTTGTAGCTATGTTTTGGTTAACCTAAACACGGCCCTATTATGATAAATGCTTTAAGATTCTCCAACCTACGCAAGAATATATGAGCGCTTGGCGACGGCAATTTCATGATATTTTTTGTACAATAATGATATTGTGATCAACAGTCGAATTTATCGCGTGATATTATAAAACACTATTGAATGATTCAATTTGAATGCTACAGGTTTTGCATCACGTTTGTTGAAAAAACTGCAGGGAATCTATCAAAGATGAGTTTTGTACCGCATGAGTTTTAAGTGGCGTCGAGGCAAATTGCGACCGATAAAAAATGTCATCAGGCTAGATAGGACTTTGCCATCCAATTTTTCTGAAAAAAAACATTTAATTCCAATGAATTCTTTATCTTTTCAAATTTGAAACTTAAACCATCTTGGGTCTCTGAAACCCGCCATAGGGGATTAAGTAAGAGGGTAGGAATTTGCTTCGATGCCTTTTGTATCTCACGCGGTATGTCAGTCTCAATTTTTAATAATTATAATTAACGTGTAAGTTTCTCTTCAATTTAACGCATATCTAATTTTTATGGCAAATTAAGATTCGTATATTTGTGAACAACATATTCAAAATGTGATGGCTTGTGTGAAAAATAATTATATTGACTTCATATTATTCATCAATTGGGAATCACCACATAAGAACAATGTCTGGGAATTAAACTCGAAAATAAAGTTTTTTTTGTTGATGACACCCAGCAAATTATTTGATTCAAATATTTCAATTTTGTTTATTTTCCTGATCATGACTAGGGTGGCCGCGATCAGACTAAAAAAATATTTAAAAAATAGGCGAATGTTTTTATGCTCATATTTTTTTCTATATTTTTTTATGAATCGGAAAAATTCTGACCTTTCAAAGCTGAAAACTTCATAAGAGGTCATATATGGCATTGTTTTATAACCTCATATGGGTTTAATTGCATTTGAAGACAAGCGATTGTCGACAGCGCTTTCAACTTAATCTGATCAAATTTATTTTGAACTTCATAAGAAGTGTAGAGCGAATTTCAGACCATTTTTTAATTTTGATTAGTTGCTAGATACAAAGTTAAGAATAATCTGAATTATATATGACGAAAAATCTCTCTTTCATTTTTTTAAACAAGAAAAACCATTCAATACGCGAGAGAGTAAAAATTTTGGAAACATAAAAATAAATGATCTTAGTCAGAAGAAACATTTTTGAACAAGCCTTGATGGAAGATGATGACTGGTGGTGTGAAAATTAATCAACAGTCGGCTATTATCTATGAGAATCAACTGACTGGACAGGTGCTTTGGTCTTGATCCAGCAAATGGAACCCGCTGAAGCCAATTCTGCCTTACTTTGCTCATTTAATAACTTACCTGTAAATATACTATATGAAACCACACGCATGCATGCCAGTTGCAAAACCCGTGATTACCTATCAGACTTCCCTATTCGCTTATTATAGAAAGCCGAGAACCCATAAGCGCGCGATCTGATATGCTACTCCTTTATTGTAAGAATCAAATAAGTTCTTGGTTCTCAATTTTAGCCGCAGGACACATACAACGGCCTCTCTTATTTTATTTTCCGAAATTTAGCTAAATTAGCCTGATTTCTCTTGGAACAAAAGAAATGTTATTTTATCAAAATAAAACATTTTCAAATGTGAAAATTGTTGCATTGAAATCTACACCGGTTTAGAGATTACCTTATAAATTTCTTTTCAAACTAATCGAACCAGCTTCAGAGTAGTAGCAAAAAACGCAGAATTAATTTCAAGACTTTTGAGATACAAATCATAGACCTAAATATGACCTTTTATTAAGCGATAGCGACTTCTCAAAGGGCTCGTTAAAACAATCGACCCCACTAAAATGCCAAAAAATCGCCTTAAAATAAAATTTAAAATTAAATTTCATGAAAAATAAGTCATAGATTTTCATGCAAAAATTCAAAACTCTGGTAAAAATCCCTTTTAGGAGCATTTTAATCCCCATCTGTACATGTTAAAAACAGGGGGCATAAGGTGAACAACTTAAACCTCTCGTTTTTTCGTCTTTTAAAAGTGATTGAAAAAAATAATAAAATGAATAAAATAAAAAAAATGAATAAAATCGAAAAAACTTTTCTCAAATTTCCTCAAAGTACACTCAAAAGATGCGCATGAAAAAAACAGAGAAAAAAAAAATTTTTGAAAAATTATTAATGCCTAAAATTGACTTTGAAAATCTTAAAAAAAAATTTCAAAGTCAATTTTGACACCTGTACGCTACTTTTTTCAATTTTTTGTTTTGTGTTTAAAAATTTTAATGCACATCTTTCAAGCCTAATTAGAAGACTGAAAAAAAATCCAATTCATTTCCCACCCTAGCATAGGTCCTTTTTTATCGCTTATGTGTAGGCCTCCCGAGCAAAAAAACAGATACTCGATAAAGATTCGTATGAATCTGAAACTTGAAAATCGTAGATTTGATAAAATTCGAGTTTTGGCACCTCCATTTCCGTGCTACACCCTCTTAAATTTGGAGTAAAATGTCAGATGTTAATTAAAGGCAGAATATGTTCTTGAACCCAAAAAAATCTTAGGGTTGAAACTTCCGTTATCTGAATAGCCTCAATTTTCAATTGAGAACTTGACCACCTAAACCGCCCACCTAGTGAATACCTAAATTTCAATTGTATCGTTTCTCGCGGCTCAAAAGACGGTGAAAACCAAAATTTCAGCCTGATCCTACATATTTTCATTTCCAGCATTTCTCCAGTATTTTGATGCAACAGCATGTTTGTGCTGTATAACTGTTTTGTCGAATTTATCACAGATTACAATGCTTGATATTACAATTTTAAATGTCAATTCGACGAGAATTTCGCTGATTCTCATGGGTAGTTTTGGACGCTAGAAAAAGTAGGAAGTTACCGTGTTATGAAAAGAAGTTGTTTTCATCAAAAACAGCGCTACCAAGTGGTCGGAGTGCAAAAATTTTTGCGTCATCGTGTTCACCGCCAAAATCTGTGTAGTGAGATAATCAAAACGATTATACAACATCGTATCAAGTAACTTCATTTTTAGCCCCACATTTTTGCTTTGCACCACCAAACTTTCATAAACTGATTATAAAATTTGAGATTTCCATTTTGAGCAGAATTGTTCAGCGGATTTTTATCTAATTGCAGGTAAAAAAAGCCCGAAATTTGACCATATTTGAAAAAACTGAATTTCCGATTTTGAACACTCGAACACAGCGCAACCAGTGATGGCATCAAAAAATTTTAGAACCATCTTTTCACCACCAAAACTATTTACGCCCTGAAAGTTTCAGATTCATTCGACCTTTTTATCGAGTACCTGTTTTTTTTCTCGAGAGGCCTACATAAGTTATGTGTGACGGAGTGCATTATACAAAAATTTTGCGATTTTTTTTTCAAAGATAAAGGATAGTCTTTAAAATGGCTTATCTGACTTTTATCCTCCAAGCCCTGTTTGGCTAATTTTCATCGGGAAAAGTTAATTCCAGCGACCATCCCCCCTAAATGATCAATGAGATCACAAAGCTTTTTGATATTTTTTAAACTAGTTTTAAAAACTTCATAATAATTAATAAATTAAAAGTTTTTGTCTTTATTTTCAACTTCTAAATTTCTGAACCAAAATGAAATCTAGTATTCTGCTCTTTAAATTGTTGGACTTGAAACAAATATAAAAAAAATTATCTTTGATAATAAGAAATGTATCGAAACGATAAATATATGATATGAACTTACTTAAAAAGTCTATTTAGCCACTATTTACTCCCGATTTAAACTTTCTAGACTTGTATTTTTGGTAACTTGAAACTCAAAATCATTTCTTAAACAGCTTGATGAATGCGAAACGAAACGTTGCAGTTAATAAATGAATAAATAAAATTTTACCATGGCATGTCAGCATACAGAGAGAAACGCCTCACAGAACTAACGATAAATTCGTTTAAAACTACAAGAATACAATCATGTCCAGTTTACAACAGAATGCTCTAACCTGAACCTCATCCCAATTTTTGCAAGCTTAGCATATCGATTTATAGATAACGGTTAACTCAAATCAGAAATCAACAAAATTCAAAAGAGAATTAGAGACGCGCCTAACAGAAAATAAGCAAATTCCTACCCGAAAATGAATTTCACAAAAATCTAGAAAAAACTTTCATTTAACTCCCCAAGCCCTACACACTCCAATAACCTAGTGCAACATATAAAAAACTCAGTCTTCTATTCTGAAAAAATTTTTGACCAAAAACGTGACTTCAAGTTGAACCAATTAAAAAACCAACCTTTTATCTCTCATCACTAAGCAAAAATTTACAACGATACTGGGGTTATTATCTTTAACGATATTTTATCACTTCTTTACATGGGAAATCAGTTCGCAAAAGGCGGATCCACCCGAAATCATGGTGGCAAAATTTATACAGAATTAAATAAAATTTTTAGAAAAAACGGTAGAAAACTAGGGGTTTCAGAACTGAATATCGAATTTCTTCGATGAAATATTACTAATATGATATTAGCTTATGTGGACAAGATGTCTCATCATGTTTCTCAAAAGACCCAAGAATAGCATCATTTTTTCGGTTCAAAAAGGATAACCCTGATACCGTTGTGTTGTCAGCTGATAAACCACAAGATTATGTCATACTGACAACGCAGCAGTATCATGCAAAAATCAGAAACTTCCTTGATAACCCAAAATATTTAAAAGTACATAATTTTGATCTAAATTTTGGAATGAAAGCTTATCGCAACCTACTTAAATGCACTATGGACGGATGCGTCGGCCAACAAAATGGCTTTTTACTACAACCGCTAAGCTGCATCGCAAATTTTTATGGAAAAGTCAAAGTACATAAAGAAAACTGGCCTATTAAAGGAATCTGTACAGGCTATAGTCATATGGTCTTCGGAGCACAAACATATTAAAAAAAACTTTTGAACCCCTTATAAGCCGTTGTAGTTATCTTGTCGATAGTCAACTTTTTTTTAAAACAAATTTGCTCAACAAAAAAGAAAATTTCGAGAACAAGACCACGAAATAGTTTCTTTCGACATCATACAGATGTACCCATCAATTAACATGATAAAAACGATCAATTACATTTTAACAGCGATCTATAGAAACCCACGAAATTTTTTCAAAGAAAAAGATCCTCAAGGTAGACTTTTACCATACCCTACACGAGAACAATTTAAATTATTTTTACTCGGAGTTCTTAGCGATTTCAATTACTTTGAAACCCAAATAGGGATTTTCAAACAAATACTGGGTGTTCAAATGGGCAGCTCACTAGCGCCTCTTATAGCCAACCTATTTAAAGGGTGCCTTGAACGGTCAATTATCAGACAAGGTCATATTATCACCTGGCTACGCTACGCTGACGATAACCTTGCGATAATCAAAAAAGGATCCTTTGATATTATTTTACATGAAATAAACAACTGGGATCAAAATATTACATATTCTTTCGAAAAAATGACCCAAAACAGACTTAACTTTTTATCGACTACCGTTTTTGTTGAAAACGGAGAAAATTGAATTTAAACCTTTTCGAAAAGCTGGCCCTGATACCATAATTAGTAACTATGAACAATCCGTAATTTCTCGAAAGTATCTAATCAGCACCCTACTACACCATGCCGAGTACTCGAGCTCTACACGTGACATTTTTATACAGGACCTGCCAAATCAAAAGTAAATTTTTCTCAAAAACGCCTACCCCGAAAAACTCATAGATGAAATTTTTGCTAAGTTCTTAATATTCCCAGAAAAACCATCATTACCTGAGGTCACCGTCACATGCTGTATTGATTATACAAACACAAAATTGAATACTATTTACGAAACTTAAACAATAAAATAAAATCGTTTAAACCCACCTTTAACATACGATTTCAGTATAAAAGAATTAGGATACAAACAATTTTCGCCAGAGATAGCAAATCCACAACATTTAAACTTGATACTTGCAATTGCATTTATCAATTTAAATGTGCATGCAATAAACAGTATGTAGACATGACAAAACGAACTCTTCGAATAAGAGCTACTGAACACCGAACCCCTTCCCGTGCAAAACACACTTTATCATCATATAAATCGATGTCCAACCTACATATGTAAATATACAAGAATTTGAAAGAACCAATATTCTCCAAATTCTCAAAAACTTTCATCAAGAAGATGAGAGACAAATTCTTTATGAGCGCACTTTTAGAATACTTGGCAGAAAAACTTTCGAAATTACTTCGAACGACGGAACGCGGAAGCGTTTTTCATTAGAATCTTTAAACCGACTTTAAATGATCAATGCAAGCATCGTCACTTCTCCCTATTCTGAAAGTGGGCATAAAAATAAGTCTATTTAGCCCACTTTTTTACTCCCGATTTAAAACTGTTCTAGGCTCTGTATTTTTTGTAGACTTAAAACTTAAAAATCACTTTCTTAAAACAGCTTGATAATGCGAAACGTTGCAGTTAATAAATGAATAAATAAAATATTTACTTATCAAATGTATGGTACAAAAAGAATGTCCGAAATTTTCTGTAGTTAATCTTATCATTATTTTAGAAATGTCCAAAAACTTTCAAAATTTCTTTAATAAATCCAAAAAACTATATAGCCGAAATACTGTCCTACCATTTAAAAAAGGCATAAATATCATGCTTGCTGTTACTGTTTAAATTTATTTCAGAAATTCCTTTTGAAACGATATTTTATCGCTTAAATATGTTCACTGTTTTATTTTCCTCTTTTTGTAAATAATTAATAAATTTCATCCTTTTAATATTTCACCATGATTTGTTAAATGCATTTTATCATGCGAGTTTAACTTTTAGAAAATTATTCTGTATTATTCAACAATGATTAGCGCCCCTTATATACTTTCTAAAAGTTTGGTTACATAATTTTGTTAAGGCAGCTGCGTTGCACTCCAAGAAACTAACTTAACATGTGTAAGAGGGTTATGGGTGCTAACACAGCAATTGCTGGGGAGTTTTTGACTACTTTTTGAAGCCTGATAATTTTTGTTTGAAATGTTTGAAAGTAATAATAAAAAAATATTTGTTCCGTGAACCCTGTTTATGATTTTGAGATATGTCAATTTATATAAAAAACCGTGATAAGCTCGTTAAACACTTTACAAAAAAACTTTTCACAATCCTTAATTACCCCCCACAAGAAATAACGCGAAGTTTATTTCCAAGTTGATTCCAAGTTTTAAAATAAATCAGAAACATCGTTGACCACAAAACGTATAGATTTTTTTAAACAGATCACGTTTGAGTCATTCGTATAAATGAAAAATAAGTGTGTTTCGTAAAGTTTTTTGGTGAGTTAGAAAATATCGAACACAAAAAACTATATCAAACTTTTGCTTTTATTTTTATCATTTTGAGGTGATCTCTCTTAATGATACATAAAGCGGGCACCGCTATAAACATGAAAGCAGCATGTCAATATCATAACGAAGAATAAGAGGCCTGATTTCTGTGAGTAATAGTGTAAGACTTTTGAAAACATAATTTTTTAGGTCAGTTTTTGACAAGAAATTCAATTTCGCTATTCAAATAACATTTTTGTTCATATTTTTGTGACATGCTATTTTTGGTTTAAATTAAAAAAAAAAACATTAAAGTCGAATTAAAAATTTTTTATTTGATTTTTCAGGACCGATATACCCGGGAATTGTATCTTTTTGATTAATTTATAAAACAAACAAAGATAATTTTTGCATGCAATTCAGCACCCAGAACCTTCTTCAAGGTTCTTAAGGTTACAATGGTTTATTTTTGAAGCGGCTCGAAAGCAAAAAAAAATTATAAAAGTAACTCAGAATCTCTTATAAATGAAATTTTTAAAATTCATCTTATATTTTTTCTGATGAATACAAAGGTAAAGTATGACGCCAAACGTGATTGTCGTTGAATTTTATGTAAATTTTTTTCTGATTTTACAAAGCTGGTTTTGTCTAATTAACATAGTTTTAAGGGGTAGTCGTCGCAAAATCTTGCATCCTAAAAATAAATTAAAAGTGACGGATGGCTCGTCCAGTCAGAAACGTGCTTACAAATATAACAAAATTATTTTTTCAAAATGTATCTCCTCCCGGAGTTTTTAGGGTACAACAATGAATTATGACTCAAATAAACGCGGACAGAACGTGAGCAAACACCAAGTTGAGTTTTTGTAAAAATTCATGATTTGCTTCGTATTACAAAAAACTGTATTTTGACCCTTGTTTAATGGTCTCAATCAAAATGTATCTCCTCCCTGGATTTACAAGTCACACATTCGAAACCAGATAAATGTCAGCTGAAGAGTCCGTGCAAAACACCAATTGAGTTTTGTCTAAATTTCTGACTGTTTTTCTGTAATCCGAGTTTTAAATTTCCAAAAATCAAAGGAAATTTCAACATTTTTCAACGAAATATTTTTTGAACTCATCAAAAGTGCTTTCCTAGCCATGTATAAAAATAATAAACGAGTTACCAAAATGCTTGTAATTTCCATATTTTCATAAAAGGCATAAAAATTAAATGTGGGAAAATTTGTTTCTAGAGCCCATTTTGCGACGACCCACCCCCTATAAGGGGTGCCATAAAGTCCTGCAGACTGGTAACATTTTTTCAGAGCGATAAATAAAAGAAAAATCTGAAAATTATTTTTTTATTTTTTATCTTCAATAACAACGTGTCCATCGTCTGCAAACGTTTATATTTTAATTTCTTAACATAACCAGACTATTTGTGAAAATACTAAAATACCACTTTTCAATTGGAACTCACATTTCCAACTTAACTCGACCATTGATTTTTTTGAAGACGATATTAATAAACTTCAGACATTGTCGGGTGTTTGCGCTAAAGATCTTGTTTTAATGTTGCTTATTAAAAAATTTCTCTTGATATAAAAGACCAGCATTGAAATTTTGACCAGCATAAAATTTCTTAATATTTAGTGCCACCAAGTGGCACTTATCGAGTGTACAGCCGAGTGTAAAAATTTCATCGATAGTTAGAGAAATGAAAGTCGCGCGAACCACTCATTAGTTACATTCGGATATTACATAGATACATAACAATTTAATAAATTGATTCCACCTGTATTTTTAGAGATAATTCGAACACCACAATTAAAAATTTTTGGAACATGATTTTGCGCGAAAATTTTCATAATATTTCCATAAAATTCGGACGGAAGATTAAAAATAAAGATGTTTATGATTTTTCAAACAGCTGTCAGAAATATGTTGGCGTTTTGTGAAAAAAGTTTAATAGTTTTGCCTTTTTTCGTTTTTTTGGGTTACACAGCTTGAAAAATTAAAAAATAGAAAATTTTGGTCAACAAATACGGAAATTTATATTTCTGTTGATTTTTTAAATTTTTTTACCGATTAAAAAATGAAAAATCGAACTTAAATCTTTCCTAAATGAATTAAAAATTAATTTATCAGCTGAACATATTTATATCGGTTCAGCTAACTATAATAAGCATAAAAACATATACTTACTTATCATTTTCGTGAGTTATAATGACTCCAGTCTGCAGGGTTTATGGCACCCCCTTAAGGGGGTACTCATCGAGATTTGATTCCTTAGATCGTTGCTCAGAATAAAAGAGAACAAGTTAAAGAAATTCTGTAAAGACTTATGCGCTGATTTTGCTTTCTGCTCCCGACTATTAGTATTTAAAAAAATTGAGCATCAAAGCAGCAGGTACAGGAGAGGTTCAAGAACACTTATTCTGTCTTGAATGATTTTTGCTTAACGGCCGAATAGCACTTGATCAAATTTTATATGAATAATGGCTTGTTATTTTTCTATAATTACAGAAAATTATTTTTGAAATTTCGATCGGACTTGTTCCAAAATATGAATACCGGTTTTAGTGATATTTTACAATTTTAAGCTGAATTTACTCAAAAACAGCTCGTTATTTTTTTTAATTGAGTATCAGTCGTAAAAATTTGTCTTCTTCATTTATAATGAACAGATCTTTATGAACTACTTTTTTTCGATTTATGCTTCTATAAATAAAAAATTGCAATTTAGTTAAGCCGGATGTCAATTTTTTCGTCGTAAAAATTTGTCTTCTTCATTTATAATGAACAGTTCATTATGAACTACTTTTTTTCGATTTATGCTTCTATAAATAAAAAATTGCATTTTAGTTTAGCCGGATGTCAATTTTTGAGATTAATAGGATGCCATTAAATAACAGCTCATGGTCAACTGAATAAAAAATCTGCTGAAGTCATATTGAAATTTCGATCCGATATATTCCAGAATTATGAAAACAATGAAATTTCAATCAAAATTGAAATTTCCTCAAATTAGCTCGATCCTTTTTTTTTAATTTAGTATCAGTCTGCTTATTTTCTCGTGAAAAAACAAAAGAAAAGAAGCTTATCACTGATACTTACTTGTGGTATGTTTTGTATTAAAACTGAAGTTTATGTATTTTTTCCCGAAAAAATTTGAAAAACAAGAAAATTTTGTGAATATTCTCGAAATTTTTAATGATTTGAAGGATAATGCATTTTGTGGCCTTCCTGAATCAATTTGGTGCCTTTATGATGTCCCTAATCTAGAATAAAAAACCAACGAGTACTCCCTTAACCAGAAATCCCCGTTCAGAAAGTTCGACTCTTTAACTGAACTATGTAAAAATTAAAGATGCAAAAAAGCAGTTATAAAGTTTTTCAATTAATTCATTTTGTCAGTTACTTGTCATTTAATTATAATTTCTGATCTTAACTTTGATTTATAAATATTTCATAAAATCTTATTTTGAACTTCTGTATGCGAAACAATGACGCGACAAACTCCATATTCTAACCATTTTTTTCTGATATAAATTGAATTCGAAAAGTGAAGGAGACCAATGAAGGCCATACATCGTGCAAAAATAAAATCGGAAATTCATACCGATATTTCCTAAACTGAATCTTCGTAACCCCCTCTCTCATTGTTTAATTTCAATTGTAATTTCATAAAAATTTTGAGGTAAACATTGACGCTGTTAAATATTAAAATTGACTCACATTGGTATACAAAGAAAAAGAGATGAAGTTTCCTCTATTTCCGCCTTATGTCAAAATTGACTTTCATCTCAAAAAGCTCAATATTTCGGAAATTATTTTCAAAATGGCTCAATTTTCACATACATGTATCCTTTTCCAAACGAAACTCCATCTCAAAAAAGTTTACTATCTTTATAGCGCGTGTTCGAATCCCACTGATGTTGTCTAAATTATTGTATTGAGTATGATTATAAGCAAGAAGGCTTGATATCGGGATCGCTTGATTTGATCGGTGTCTAATCACTCAAGCAATCACTGAGGCAATCATTTAGACAACATCAGTGGTATTCGAACACGCGCTATACAGATAGTAAATTTTTCTAAGATGGAGTTCCGTTGGGTAAAGGATATGTTGGGGGAATTATAAAAAATTTCACGTTGTCTATTTTGAAGTACTTTCCTCGATCGAATAAAAATTTAAGCCATATGATTTTTACGTGAATTTATTAATTTTGTGCATGTTTATCATTAAAGTTCAAATTCAACTTGTAAAAGCAGTAAATTTTGCGAAAAATCAGATGATTTATTGGTTTATAAACTTGCGAGCTTGTACGAGTTTGAATCTATTCAAGGTTATGTATTACAGCAATCTTCAACTTTTTTCACACCGATGAAGCTCCATGAAAATAAGAAATTTCCAGTGGTGAATCCTGCACAAATCGAGAAGAAAATAGGCACACTGAAGGTCATGGCCGCCAGCATGATACCGTATGCCAAGGTCACTTGAGGGAAGTTAAGAGCACAGGATAAAATATATCGAAAATTCATCAGTTTTCTTAATCCAGTTAAACTCTTATCGATGCCGCTTTCAATTTTGTATCGTAAGGCTAGGATGATAGTTTATTTTCCACATTTTCACTGTGTTTTTATTTCAAAAAATATTGTTCTAGATATTTTTGAAGAATTTTAAGACAATTATTATATTTTCTAACAAAAAATGATTAATTAGATTTTTTTTTCAAATATATATCAATTTTTCAAGAAAAATCTCGAGGGTTTCAAAAAAGGATGAATGGCGTTTCAATTTTGATATCACGATAAAGCTCGTTTGACAATTCCAGCATGACAAGATTTATGAACTTGAAAATAATTCCTGACAAGCTTTTCAAATCAACAAAAATTGGCAATTTTTTAAAGGTCCTGAAGTAGCTAAAACTTAGTTCAATCAAGTTTGTTATTACATCAAAATGAAAAACTGTGCATGGCGTAAATCATCCGAAAAAACTTCTTGAAACCTGTATTTTCAAAATCTCAATAAATACCTTTGGTTGCTTCCATAATTATCGAAACGAAAAATATTGCAAAACAGGCACCCGTTAGTTCTTCTTCATTCATCACCATCCAGTCTTCAAAAAGCATATAGAAATCTGTTTGATCATGAAAAAACATATGCATCGACATCATGTGACCGTCGCCGTGATCTAGAAAAATTTATGAAATCCAGCCAGAAAAAAAATACCAGGGCAGGCCCTTTATCGGCAGAAAACACCTACGCAATTTCAAGATTTTTGGATTAAATCTTATCAGTGCCAATATAGCCGAAAGACACAATATCGCAAATAGTTCGTGATCGTTTTATGTTTTTTTTAGAAATTACTTTGAGTGCGTTATGAATCACCTCTTATTAATGAAGGTCATGGTTTTGATGGAGTATGTAACATACTGTATGTTATTCTACACTTTTTGGTATTTCAATTCATCTGAACATTTTATAAAAAAAATTAAAAAATCATTTAGAACGCTGACGCCAAATTTCATTACTGATGAAAAAAACTCCATTTTTGACTTCATACCGCAAAAAATGCCAAATATCGCACAAATTTTTGGCAAAAACCAACATATTTTTTTCCATTCAACTTGAAATTTCATGTTTGATAAGAAAGCTTTAACCAATTTGAAATTACAGCGGTTCGTCAAACAGAGGGCAATTTTTTCAAAAACCACACGCGTTCTCAAGATTTTATTTGAAAATACTTGTTGTCTTTACTCGTCTGACAATGTGAAATCGTCCGACCGTGCGTAATCGTCTCAAGTGGGCACTTAAATTTCCAAATGAAAAATTAATTCAATAATTCAGATTCGATTCCAAAATTTTCTACAAAATGACTCATTTCGAAATTCAACAAAAGCTGTCAATAGTAAAGTTAAAATAAATCCACTTTTTTTCATAAACAGTTAACTCAATTTAAATTAATAGCATCAGTGATGCTGCATCACGCATTATCTAAAAACTAACCCATTTTAACTTATTTTCTCAAAAGTCACAAAGTTTCTAAGATATTCAGTCAAATGCACATGTTAAATAGATCAGAGTTATGTAATTTTGGTATAACGGTTTATAACATCTTATTACAAAATAATTAAAGATGTAACTGTACTTTTGTACTTTACTGCACCATATTATACTGAACGATAGACTATCGTTGATTGTAGTGTGCGCCGTGAAATGGGGGGAGGTGAAATTGACAATTGGCAGAATAGGAAAAATAGGTGAAATTTTACTATCTTTTGGTTAAGATTTTGTCTTTCTACCAACCGAACAAAAAAATGTGACAATGTTAGAGACTTAATGTAAGACTTAAGCTATTTTCTATTTCTTTTCTACATTACATTGCTTCGTTCGTTTGAGAACAATTTTGAGAATTTCATAAACTGAACCGAAAAATTAGTACCAGACACGTGCACTACATGAGTGGTAGGGTCCATTTAAACTTCAAATCCTATTCGATGTGAATTTCGAGCATACGAGGGTCCCCAAAAATTTCACTAAAAATTGAAAAATTTGCCATACTACAGCGTGAGTCTTTTCGATTTCTACGTTTGTTTTACCAAGGCGGGTACACAGGCAAAATTGCCCAGACTTTGCTTAAGATTTTGGCTGTCTAGCCGCCTGGGTAAAAAAACGGAGAAATCTAAAAGACTCACTCTGTACAAACTAAAAATTTCTAGTTCTGCTTAATAAGCGGCACTTTTGGCGCATTTAGCAATTTTTCCACAATTTCAAACCCACCTTCGAGGCACAACTCATAAAAAATTCCAATGTACACCACCTCATGGTTGAAAAGCTCGGCAAACGCGGAGTAATTAAATCATGGGACTGCATCTTATAAAATTTTTTTTGTACCTTCAAATCTTTTGTCAATAAAGTTATATTATTATCAAAAAAATTAAAAAACTCAGGCTGTTGGTTCGAAATTAGTCATTTGAAAAGACGGAGTAGATTTTTGCATGAGAGTCTTAAAATAAACTTAAAAAGGCGTTTTTCGGCCATTTTTCGGTCATCTATTTAACGAATTTTGAAAACGAACAGCCGTTTTTTGCAGTTTCAAAACTCACGGAGGTTATTTCCATGCTTGTCCTGATTGGTGGAGCAATGACTGATTATCAATTATTATCACAAATCTGAGATTTTGTTTAATTATAAAACTTTTTAGAACATTTGGGTTCTACAATGTTTATATTAAATATATAAGGCATCAAAAACCAAAAAATCTTAACTGATACGAAATTTCACATGCATATTCATGCATTTGGAGTGATGCTTGCTTATTTCGGTAAATTTTTTAACAAATTTCAGTTTTTATTTAAAAAGAGTTCCTTTTTTGATTATGTAATGATGCATTTCCAATTTCAGATATCCAACTCTTTTGATTTAATTTGCTGAAATTAAGAAAAAAATATGACTTTTCTGTGCGCAAGCCTTATTCTTACTCAAACAAAAACTAAAAAAAACTAGACATTATGTAAGCCGAAGAAAATATTTGGACAAAATCCATTTGATCTTGACAAGTGGAAATTCTTAACAATAAATTTGCTTATTTAACAAAAATGAAAAATATATTTCAAAGAACATCGGCAGGGTGTTGGCATACATAACTTTAACACGCTGCATTCATATCATGATTCGGAATTAATCAAAATTTTAGCTAAAGCATACTAACATTTATAAAAAAACTCAAATAGTTTATTGTAGTTATTTAACATGAGGCGCACATTCAGTCGCCGTTATCCAAACTCAATGGATTATCACTTCTTATCTTCTTTGTGTATCTTCTTCTGTTTGAGAAAAATTTTGAGCAATTTATTAAGATTATTTATACCGTAGAAATTTTTCAGAATTTAGTACCGGACACGTGCACTACGTTGATGGTAGATTGGACTCAAACCGGGATTCTTTATCGATCAGGACTTGCGGTTTACGGTGTTAATCCAAAAATTGATAATAAAATCACTTAAAATAAGCTGATTTTCTCTTCGACAAAAACCAAAAAATTATTGTAATTTCTCAATAAAATAGCATATTCAGTAATTTTATTCGATTTCAAACCCGTTTGCGAGGCACATGCCATACAATTTGTTACTTGTTCAAAACCTCAGAGCTGAACACCTCGGCATAAAGCGGGATGATAAGGTTCTAGGACCGCATTTGTTAAAAAAATTTTGTACCTTCAAATCTTTTCTTAAGAAAGTTTTATAATTATCGAAAAAACATATCATTAAATTTTAAAATACGCACCCATTTTGAAGCTGTATCTCTAACAAATTTTTTTTCGAGTCTGTTGATATTTGAAAGTTATTTATGTTTTATGATAAGCAAGAGTAAACGATGACTTGAGTCACTTGACCACTACCAACTCTATTCTCGGCTATATTAGTACCTCACCACTAATATATATATGTGCACTTTATGCGTAACCATAGGTGATTAAATCGAGAATTTTATTGAAATTTGTTTTTTGTCAATTTATATCTTCAATCCGGAAGAGGGTCCATTTTTAGTAAATGATATTGAAATTTTGGCTTGAAATTAATCAACTAAAAATTGGCCGTCTTCCCGGATTTTGTATCCTTTTTAAGACCAAAGTCCATGTTAAAAATGCTAACAGTATGTAAAAAAATTGTTCGAGACCATAAGGGCCAATTTCCTCTTGATTAAAAGTAATTCTCCTGCCAATTATAGGTTTTGATCCAGAAAAATTTCCTTTGTTGGTCTCGAACAATTTTTTTACATACTGTACTATCTGTGAAGCGTGTTCGAATCCCACTGATGTTGTCTTCGCGGTTGTCTTAGTGGTTGCTTGAGTGATTACACACCGATTAAATTTGGCGGTCCCAATATCAAGCACCCTTGCCTATTATCAAACTCGTTAAAAATTAATAAGACAACATCAGTGGGATTCGAACACGCGCTATAGATAGTAAGCATTTTTAAGATGTAATTAGGTTGGGTAAATGATATGTAAGTAATAGAGGGTCCTGTCCACAAATATATTTGGCTAAAATTTAGGAACTACGCTCGATCGGTAAAACAAATAACAAAAAGCTTTGTCGGACATTTAGGCCTTTCAAAATTTTCAAAGAAATCAATGAACGGTTTCTTACAAGTGTAGTTAAAATTTCAGATTCCGATTTGTTTTGGATGAGCTCTCATCAAATAAAAAATTAATATCTTATTTTGCAATTTACGCAAAGTGCTTGACCCCTGGAATCACTGAAAAAACTTCCGTCAAGGCACCAGAGCCGATATATCGGCTCAACTTTGAACGTTGTTTACAGAAAGCTCAAGGTAGTTGAAGCTCCAATTTTTTTGAACTAGAAAGTTGAAAAGTTATTTCTTCCTATCGATCAATACAAATTCCAGAACTTTAATTTTTAGTTTTAGAAAATATAGTTGGAAAACCAAGGTGTAGCTTATCACATGATACGTGCCCATCGTTGTCTTTAGAAATTTAATTTTTGTGGGTACCAACGCACAAGTATCTGCCCTATGTCACACTTTAATCGAATCAGATATATCTCATCCATCAAAAGTTTTTTAACAAAAGTAAATAAAAAAAAAAATTTATAAAAATTCACAATTTCGCTGAAAAACATGGCTATATTTCCAAATAAAGCAGTGTTTATACACATTTATCAGATAATTTCCAAGATGACATTAGTGAATCAAGAGTGGACGTGTGAAGACATTTTTGATTAATTAAATTAATCTTTATAATAAATAATTCCTTTCATATAATCCTTAAATAAAAAATTTTAAATTTCACTTCCCAAAATAATATCTGTCCCAAGATACGAAAAAATTCAAACATAAGTGTTCTGCATGCACAAAAAACGTTTTAAAAACTTTTTAAAAACCTTTAAAAAAACTGGCTTTTCTCACATTTGGATTTGATGTCTAGTTTCGAAATGATTTATCCGGAAGTAAAACTTCGGCGAAAAATCGCAAAAAATCAACTTCCCGTGATATTTGAACCAAATAGCCAGAACAAATTGAGTATTTTTTTTTGGAATCACCGCAAAATTTTTATAATACAGTATGTGTTTTTTTCGAGGGGGGAAAGAATATCATGTTACCGGGAGAATCGTCTATATTTTAGGGAGAATTCTCCCGAATTGTTTACTTTTTGTTCCCCCGAAAAAAAAACACATACTGTAGATTCGGAAGAAAAAAATTCTGTGACATTTTTTTGCCCTTTCTAGAAGGTTAAAGAAGGTAGCAGCAATGTGGCAGACTGGCGTCAATTTAACTTACGAAAATAATTAGTTGGTTAATTTTTTTGTGCTTATTATCGTTAGCTGAATCAGAATAAATGTGTATCAGCTCATTAATTGTTTTTTTTTATCTATTTAGGGAAAGATTTGAGTTCGAACTTTTCTTTTAGAATTCGTAAAATTTTCCAAAAAAGTCAAAACATTATTAAAATTTCACGTATTTTCACCCAAATTTTTTTTTTTTCTGAAATCTGTCAATGAAATTGAAAAAAATAGCCACTTTAACTTTTTTCATGCATGTTTACATATTTTCTTACTGCTGTTTATAAAATCATAACATGTTCATTAGTCATTTTTTGTCGACTATTTTT
>SCLH01000515.1:41108-83543 GCA_004367855.1 Oikopleura vanhoeffeni | reverse complement strand
AAATGAGCGCAGTTTCAATTTAAATCATAAATAAATCAATAATTTTTGTTTTCGTTTTTTTTAGCTGTTTTGGCCGCCGAAAGCAAAATTTTAAACAAAAGCAAATTTGAATTATTTGTTAGGCTTTCTCCGGAGCCTCACGCAAAAATAAATTAAAAAATGATGAAATTGAAGGAGTAGGTACGAACGCGTGATTTTTAAAAAGCTTTTTAAAACCGTAGGTGTCGGCGTAGGTGGATTGTATCAGATTACTGTTAAATTCAAAATTACCGCAAAGGTTGTTCTGTTAGTAACAAATGTTTTTGGAATATCACCTTGCTAGTTTGGCGGAAATGGCCTCGGAAGAGGCTCAAGTTTGCGACACCCACTCCCTTAAGCTATCTACAAAATAAATCGGATAACTCGTTTCCAAACGTCGCGTCGTTTCTCTCCACCCCCACTTTCATAGGGCCCAAATTAAGGCCAGAGGGCAATAAAGGGATATTAATCAAATATTGACTTTTCTAGAGTTGTATTTGTTTTTAGGGAACAAAAGTAGCGGGAATCGCTCAGAAATAACATCTTACGTATATGTGTACCGTATTTCCATTATTATTCCCGGGTAACACTAAAAACTTATTTGCATGTTAAAAGAATAGGGAATTAGTTTTTAGTGTTACCCGAGGATGATAATGGATATGGTATGAGAAATTATTTCAAAAACTATTATTTTTTTTAAATCAGAAACAACCTCAAAGTTGGCGAAATTGCATATCCCCTATTCACACTTTCGTTGATATCCCGGCCCTGATTAGGAAACGTAGTGTGTTTTTAGAAAGGGGGCCAGGATATTAACAAAAGTGTGAATATGCTATATTTAATTAAAAAAGAAAGAATGCCTGACAATTTTTGTTTTGATGATCTTATCAGAAATGTTTTAGTTTTCAATGAACCGGAAGCTCAATCCCATAAAAATTCTAGAATTCCAGAAAAGTTCAAAAACTTTCAATTTTTCTGTGATAAAGGCTACATATAATATAGCCTATATCCTATTCCGAGTACAGTAGATCAAAAATGCCTAGGTAAAAATACAAACCAATTACAAGGTAAAAATTACAAGGTAAAAATACAAACCAAATAC
Organism: Oikopleura vanhoeffeni; assembly: GCA_004367855.1. Lineage (NCBI taxonomy): Eukaryota > Metazoa > Chordata > Appendicularia > Copelata > Oikopleuridae > Oikopleura > Oikopleura vanhoeffeni. The sequence continues at coordinate 82,423 of SCLH01000515.1, read as the reverse complement.
AAACGAGAGTGAGACGGGCCAACCAACCAATCAAATCCCTGAATTGAACACACAATTGGTTTGTATTTTTACCTAGGCAATTTTGATCTACAGTACTCGGAATAGGATATGATATAGCCTTTATCACAGAAAAATTGAAAGTTTTTGGACATTTCTTGAATTCTAGAATTATATGATATAGCCAAAATACTGTCTTACCTACTGGTACCCCTAAGTGATACAAACTAACTATTGATGCGAGTTTTTCGAGGTATTTTCGAACTTATAGCGATGAAAGCTCTAAAAGACCGAATTGCAAACATGATTTCAAGAACAAGCTGAAAACTTATTTTTATTGTCGCATTTTTGAAGTTTATAATAAAATAGCAATTTATACTCAATGAGAACTGTATCATACTGTATGCGGGGGTCGGCACAAGATTTGCAAATATCGGTCCTGTCCTGTCCTGAGGCAGCCAAATTTAAAAAAAACTTGTTTATACTGTTTATACTGTATAAATTTCATAGTCGTTGAATTATGAATTATATTAAAACTTTTTATGTTTCGAAAGAACTAGTTAACATTGCAGTCAGTCTTTATAGTTTAAAGTTGAGACCCCGTTTTGAAATCTAATAACCATCATTTTCCGGTAATCTACATGAGTTAAGAAAATTGTTATTCATAGACTTCCGTGCGTGAAAAACTATGAATATAAAGTTTTTTTATTGAAGTATCAATTGAGAGATTTAAAAAATATAAATTTATATAACTTTTTCTGATAGATCATTCTGATTTTGATAAGAGATTATCTGGTAATTTGACTTTAACTCTAACAACTTATAAAATAAAAATTTTTGAGAAAAAGAAACATGACCTGCTGTCTAGAAAATAAAAGAATTTTCATAATCTGTCAGATCTTTTGAAAATTAGGGTAGTTGAGTAAAAATAAAATTTGGATTTCTTCGATGATTGTCAAAATTTAGACTATTTCACTCGTTTAACATTTGCAACATCTTTTTTTAGCACAAATGTATTAGCAATTTGGCAAGAAAGTTAAACGGATTTTTATTTCATGGAGAAAAATTTCCGTTGGTATCTTTCCAGAATAAGCCTAGCGGAATTTTCAATTTTCTGGTAGAGAAAGAATTTGCAGCTCCCACAATAATATAACATTTTTATTACTGTATGATTTTTTCGTGAAGAATAGTGAGTGTTCATTTTTGCGAGTTTTTTTCCTCTCGAGAACAAACATGAATAAACAAAAGCATTACTATTAGACCATATCCTATTACGAGGAAGGTAGATCAAAAATGCCTAGGTAAAAATACAAACCAATTACAAGGTAAAAATTACAAGGTAAAAATACAAACCAAATACAAACGAGAGTGAGACGGGCTAACCAACCAATCAAATCCCTGAATTGAACACACAATTGGTTTGTATTTTTACCTAGGCAATTTTGATCTACCTTCCTCGTAATAGGATATGACCTTTTTCTAAATTGTCTGTTTTTTTTATTATTCATTATTTAAACGAAAACTTAATAAGAGGGTACGAATTATTTCACACCAAAAAAATAAATTTGAAATAAATTATTTTGTTTGTAAGGGGTCCAGTCAAAACGTTATGTGTTGTTAAAAATGCTAAGAATAATTGTAAAGCTCATCTGAATTGATTCACGAGTAGGTTATGCTTGTAATGTTAGTTAACGCAAAAGGGCCGGAGTCATTCAAATTACTACAATTTGAAATTGACGAATTTACTTTTCAACTTGATGAAATGAGGCAAATAAAATAATAAAAGGCACTCATCAATAATTGAGACTTGAAAAAATTTAATTTTGATGCAATGAAATAACCAAAAAATAGGCTCTGCGCAATTTCTTTTCTACTTTATAATTAAATAATCTTGTTGTGTTTTTAGTGAAAATATGCTATTTTTTTTAAAGAATCGTCTTTTGGAATCCAATTTATCAGCATTTATGATTGGTAAAAGATTTTCAGCGTGAATTAATAAAAGTGAACTCTCGGGAACGTGCCAGTTCAACTTTTATTTTCGCAGTTCGTAGTCACCTCAAAAATTCACACCTTATAAAATATTTCAAACCCCATAATTTTTGAAACTTCCGGACCTTGCTTAATCTGGCAGTCTACCGCAAAGACTCATATATTATACAATCAATAGGTTGATCGTCAGGTTTCTAACCTCTAACGAATTCATGACATTTATGTAGAATATGTTATTCGAAAAAATCCGGATACGTTTTCATTTTCGTTAACGCCCACCCTAATAGTTAATGAATTAAAGCGTTTAATCCTAGGATTGATATAAAAGGGAAACTTAAATTTATTTTTTTTCAGTTCGAAAAAATAGCCGAAATTATGAAGTTTTTTTTGTGTTTGGTTTCGGGGATTATGAGCCAGGGATGGGGACCACGTCCTGAAGCAGTTATTCCAGAGCTTGGTGGTTTGAGTACGATTGAAATTGATGGTCACATGGATTTAGAAAATTCGAATGAAGTTTTTCCTGCGCTTCTAGCAGTGAATTCAGAAGAGGTTACCAATTATATCCCCTATTCACACTTTTGTAATATCCCGGCCCTACTACTTAAAAACACACTACGGTTCCTAATCAGAGCCGGGATATTAACAAAAGTGTGAATAGGGGATATCGAACTGTAATTTGTCAATCGATTTTAAAATTTTTAACGTGGTGAAATTTTTAATGTACTTGAAAAGGATTGGTTGCTGATTTTATAAGGTCTCAAGTCTTTTAAAATGATTCAAATTGATAAGATAGGTTGAGCACCAACTATAAAGTCATCAAAAACCTTCTGAAATTTCTGCAATTTTTGAAGTTGTTTGTTCAAAACTACGTTTTTAGGGCTTTCTTTTGGGCATGTTGTCGAAATACCGAAACACAATTTTTCTCACATCAAATAAAAAGTCTGAGGTCGAAATTTCAAAAACGCAGGAGATAAAGTGCTGTTTTTGGTGAGTCAGCTTTGAAAAAAATTTGGGCAGATTTTAAAATTTTTCCTCGAAAGAGATAGTTTTCTCTATGAATACTTGTCTAAATAAAGATGTTTTCACATTTAAGAAAAAACACAGTAATTTATGAAAAACCGCTCGAGATCGAGTTAAGCGTATCACTGCAGCACGTTATCTCAAAGTTTTTGTTCAACGGCACTTTAAACGTCTAAAAATCCCTTAATTTTGATAAAATCATTAAGTCTGGTAACTTTCAAAAATAAACGGTCAAACATTATAATCTAAACCTTTTGTCAGCGTGCTAGCGATCTTCAATTTTTAAACTGAAACCGAAAATTAATGACTCAAAACGTAACCTTAAAAAGTTAAAGATTTTTCGTTTGATGCGATGGATGGGATTTTCAGTTTGATATTGGAATTAAATTTGGACAATTTGAATGATATTGAGGTGAGTTAAAAATATTTCATTTAGTTTCAAGGGGTGACATAAACCCGGCATCTTGGAGTCAATATAACTTACGAAAAATAGTAAGTCAGTATATTTTTCATGCTATTATAGTTAGCTGAACCGATTTAATTATGTTTCAGCTTCATAAAATTATTTTTATCTATTTCAGGAAAGAATTTTGAGTTCGGGTTTTCATCTTTGAAATCGTAAAAATTTGAAAAAAAAATCAAAGCATTATGAAAATTTTCCGCACTTTTTGTCCAAAACCTTTTTTGTTTTAATAACTGAAATCTGTGGGTAAAAAACAAAAAAAAACCACTTTTACTTTTTCCATGTATTCCTACATATTTTCCGACCGCTGTTTGAAAAATCATAAAATTTTTATTTTTACATTTTTTATCGCCTTTTCAGAAAAATTATGAAAATTTTCCCCAAATCAAGTTCAAAATTTTTTATACTTAGTTTTTTGAACTCTCCATAAAAAATCATGCAGAATCACATATTTAATGTTTTGGCATGTATTAAATCGCCGTATGTCAACTAATCGCGCGATTATCATTTTGAAACTGTTGTTGAAATTTTTAACACTTGACTGTGCACTTGATAAGTGCCATTCGGCACTGAATCTTTGAAAATTTTTATGGTTGTAAAAAATTGCCAATAAAATGGTGGGTGTAATAGGCGCCATTTTGTTGAATAGTCAGGACATTTTTGAATATCAAAACCCAATTTAAGGGTATCCCGGTCCCTAAATTGACATATTCTCGATGAAAATTTGGCGAAACACGGCCTCGAGAGATATAATTCAGATTAGCCAGTTTGTAGAACTAGCCTTCAACTTGCGAAAAAAATTTTGGCAAAAACTTTTTTGTATGACCACACTCCTTCACACATAAGCGGTACAAGAGCCACCTAAGCCAAAACGGAAAATCTATCTCCTCCAAGGTTTTATTTTAAATAAACTCAAATTTTAACATAACCTGTATAATTAAGTATACAAAACTTTCACTGGGTAAGCTTTTGTCGATAAGTGCTATATTTATTCTCGAATACGTAAAAAACCGGTCCAAAATACCGGTTTTGGACTTTTTTAATCGGAAAATCTATCTCCTCCTAGGTTAAATTTCAAAATTTACTCAAATTTTTGCAAAAGCTAGCTCTAAACAAACAGAAACTTTCACTAGGCGTTTTTGTCAAATTTCGACCCAAACAAAAATATGAATTTTTCAAGGTCACGTGAAAAAAATTTCGAAAAAAAATGTGCTTCGATTTTTTCGAAAGTAGGCTCAAAAGAAAAGCTGAGGAAACACTGAAGAGAAAGTTGGCTTACGTAACCCGATATTTTGAAGTTTTAGTGGTCAAATTGACACAAACGTTTTTTTGAACATAATTTTAGAAAAAATACTTAGAAAAAAATCGAAAAAACGCAAAATTTTCGAAAAATTTTTTGTTGTCATTTGGTTGTTTTATGCGTTCAAAACATAAACAATTGATTTGGTGCATTTTTATGACATAATAACTGCAGAAAATGTGGGAACGGGATACCCTTAAGGTCAATTTTTATCACAAAAAAAGCTGTTTTTCTCTACAATTTGCCAATTTTTACCCTTTTTCATGAAAAAAACCTTTGATATATGAAAATTTTTCGACTGTGCAAAGAAATAAGAGAACTAATTAGCGGAGTACACTCGACAATGTCTGAAGTTTATTAATATCGTCTTAAAAAATTCTATAGTCGGGCACAGTGCAAAGTGGTTTTTGTATTTTTAACTATAGTTAGTTATGTTTAAAAAATAAAAATGTAAACGTTTGTAAGAATGAACACTTTTATTGAAGATAAAAAATAAAAAAGACTTAATTTCCAACTTTTTTTTTCATATATTGCTCTGAAAAATGTACCAATCTGCTGGACTTATGCCACCCCCTTTAACAATTAATTAATCAGTTGAATGTAAAAATTACTCAAGGATAGTCTATTTTGTGTAAAAATTTAATTTTTTTTATTATTGTTTGTAGAAAATCGCCCTGATCAATGATAAATTGCGTGATGTTGCAAATATTCTCTCGATAAGAAGTTATGAACTTTCAGTTGCGTTTATTTCAAAAGATGCAGAAACTAAGGAAGTCAAACAATGGCAATCCGACAATACAGTAAAGGTGTCGAAAAAAATTTAATAAATCGAAACACTTTTTATAAAAGTTTCAAAAACTTTTTTTCCGACCTAAAAAAGGCTAAATTTATTGTTTAATAAACACAAATATTATTTATTTAGAACTTTCTGGTCAAATTACAGGCAACAAATTTTAGCTCAAAATCACTGATTTTCTATTAATTTTCACAGAATTTTGGCTTGATTTACTAAAAAAGGCCATTCTTCCGGAATAAAAGATAAAATTTGTCTTTTCATTTCTTCACGGCATTTTAAAAAAAATCGCCACCCGTTTATACAGATTTTAGAATCAATGTTTCTTTCTCTGGATCGGACAGTGAAGAGATCAATGTTTCGGAACTCGAATTTGTGCAAAGTAAGTCATTGCTTCCATCGTCAATTTCCTCGAACTCACCAAAAATATTATTTTTGAATATGTATATTATTTTGAAGTATTTTATATTTCACTAAATCTTACTCTTATGCATTTTTTTATGAAAAAAATTTGCAGATTTATTTGTGTTAATGTATAAGTAAGATATAATAAAATATTATATACCTTTATCACACTTTTGTTAATATCTCGGTCCTCTCACTTAAAAACACACTACGTTTTTTAATCAGGGCCGAGATATTAACAAAAATTTGATAAAGGAATATTTTATATAACTATTTCGAAGCTGTGCACGGAATAACAACTAATAATTCGATTCCCTCAAGTTCAGATTACGGTTTTATTCTTTTGGTATAACAAATATTCACTTCGAGGCCGGAACATATATCTTTCACGAGGCCTCTTGGAGATAATTTGCCATTTGAGCCTTTTTATAACACCAAAATGGCAAATAATCTCCAGGAGGCCCCGTAATTGATATATAAAATAAAATGTTCTACAAACTTGTGTAGTAACATTCGAAATTCTATTTTATCATATGGCATAAATCAAAGCTACCTGAAATTATCATATTGCATTATCATTGATAATTATCGTTCAGTATACTATACATATATATAAATATAAATATTTATAAAAATTTCAGGAACAGCACAGCTCGGTGCATTTTGACAAATACGGATATCCGCGGATATCCTTTTCCGAACGGAACTCCATCTCAAAAACGCTTACTATCTCTATAGCGCGTGTTCGAATCCCACTGATGTTGTCTTACTGATTGTCTTAGTGATTGCTTGGGTAATTACACATCGATAACATTTAGCGGTTCCATTATTAAGACCCTTGCCTATAATCATATTCAATATAATCACTAAAGCAACATTAGTGGGATTCGAACACGCGCAGCGCGTGACGCGCTATAGAGATAGTAAGCGTTTTTGAGATGGAGTTCCGTTCGGAAAAGGATATGGGCTCTCGATGAAAAACTTTTTAATGAGTTTATATATGCTTCTCGATATATCATCAAAATGATGTTTTATAATCCAGGCAACTTTTGTAACCACAGAATTTCCGAATTATTGCTTTTCAAGAAAATTTTGAGATCGAATTAAACTTTCCGAATTCGACAAATTATGAGAAATTTTTGAAAAAAGTTCCGAACATTATCAAAAAAATGCCTTATTTTGTGTTCAAATATTTTTTGCATTATTTTTTTCAAATCAACGAAAAAACTCATCAATATGGCTACTTTAACTTTTCGCGTAGGTGACCACACATTTATTATATGCTGTTTGAAAAATCATATGACACTTTTTTGAGATTTTTGGTCGAAACTTTTTTGAAATATTTCAAAAATGTTCGTCATTTCTGGTTCAAAATTTTTCAAACTTATTTTTTTGAAATCCTTAGCTGAAAATATTAGAAATTGCTACTTTCACTATATTGGAACGTGTCTTCGTTTTGTTTCTTCGCTCTTGGTAATACTCTGAATCATACTTTTTTGAATGAAAATATTGTTTGCGCGAAATATACTTAAGCCCTCTTCAATCAGAAATTAAAGAAAAAATTATTTCACCAAGACTTGCCTTATTGGTGAGCCGACCCATCCACCAGGTAAAATTCAATAAATATAACTCATGAAAATAAATATTTTTTTCGATGTGCTGAAATTTCGTTTTTTTCATGTTTTTAAGGAAATTTTAGTTTCCGATTTTGACGTTGAAATCATATGAAAATAAATTATATAAATTTTCGATGGTGGTCGAGACCATTTTTGAAGCTTTTTATTAATATAAAAAAAAGAAAGCAATTTTAATGTTATTTAGACACAATGGAAGCAAACGCGCGTTTTTTGAGTGTTTTTTCAAAAGACGATTTATAAAGTAAAAATAATCGATCTGAATTTCTTCAAATTGATTATTTTAACGTTTCAATCGTGTTTTGAAAAAACCCTCAAAAAACGCGCGTTTGCTATCAAAGGTCTCTAAATTACAGTTTAATTTATTTACTACTTTTTATTTATTAGGAGCTCTGAAATACGGTCCTGTTCACCGTTGAAAATTTATTTAGTTTTAATTCATACGATTTTTAATTCAAAATCGGAAATTAAAAATTTTTGAAAAAAATCGAAAAAAACGAAATTTTAGCATATCGAAAAAAATAATTTTTTTCATGAGTTAAATGAAATAAATTTGAAACGCTCGACAGGTTGGCTTACCAATTAAGCAAGTCTCGATGTGATAAAATTTATTTTATTCTTGATTAAAGAGAGTTTCGATGGATTACTCCCAAACCGTGTTTTCATTCAAGAAAATATGATTCAGAGTATTGACAAGAGCGAAGAAAAACAACAAAAGCACATTTAAATATAGTGCAAGTAACCGTTCCCAATATTTTCAACTAAGCATTCAAAAATAATTAGTTTGGAAATTTTTGAACAAGAAATTAGAAAATTTTCAAAATATTGCTAATGATTTTTGACCAAAAATTACTAAACCATGTCATATGGTTTATCAAAGAGCATATAAAAAACATGTGGTGACCTAGTCGAAAAGTTAAAGTAGCCAAATTTGTTAGTTACAAAAGGTGCCTGGATTATGTAAAATCACTTTGATGGTATATTGAAAAAAATATATTAATCCAGTGAAAAGTTTTTCATCAAGAATTCATATCAGTATCTGTCAAAATGCACCGAGGCCCTTAACTGTCCTTTCAAACTGGCCTAAACTAAGTCTTCAAATAAGCAATAAACTCACTATTAGCTTAGATACAACCTTAAGTCTTATCAGTCACAAAAAAAAATTAAGAAATTATATTGAAATTTATATAATAATTGAAAATGTTTTATCGAAATATATAAAAGGATTAATTATACAAAAATAGTACATAAAAATATATTTTTTTTAAATCAACAAATATAATTCGAAAATAGTACTATCGCGTGAGTTTCAAGTAGCGAAAAAACAGAAACTGAAATGAAGAGTTTTTGGGTGAAACAAAAAACGGGGGTTTGTTCACAAAATCGATAATTTGACGAATAGCTTTAGTTTCAAGTAGCGAAAAAAACTTCAGTGAAATGTTAACTATTAATAAAAATGACTTTCTATGAAATTACTATCTAGAAAAATTAACTATTTATGAAAATTATAATAAATAACTATTTATATTTATAAAAAGACAAAAACTTAACATAGGTACCGAAAATTGTATAACAACAAAAATTAAATAAGATTATCTGAGATGTAAAATGGTTTGTCCTTTTTGACCTAGAATTGTGTCGGAAAAAGACACACTGACGGCCCGCTGTGTTTAACCGAATATCATGTACCGAATACAGTGAATCAAAATTGCCGCGATAGAATACAAACAAATGTGTGTAGTATTCAGTGTATTGGTTAGCTATATTAGGGAATGATGAGGACCTTACCATTATTTTTAGAAATGAACCAGGTGCGTCACGTGAGTCCTCACCACCTCTAATATGGATCAACGGACCTCAGAGTACAAATCCTAACTATTTGAATGTATCAACAACGCAAGTATTAGCACCCAATCAAAACGCGTTGATTGCAGGAATAGGCCGTATTTCATTGGTCAGATTAGGAAAGGATCAACCAATCAAATGCTCAGATTTCACATTTTTCAAATAGTTAGGATTTGTACTCTGAGGTCTTATCCATATAGCTAACCAATACACTGAATACTAACAATTTGGTTTGTATTCCTATCGCGGCAATTTTGATTCACTGTATTGGGTACAGGATATTCTTCCTATCTCAAGCCAGATAATCAATTAACGAAATGATCGGTTCTTCAAAATTAGCGGCTGAATTTTGCGCATTGCCCTCTAGCACTATTTTACGTCAAACTGTTATAAGTTAGAAATCAGACTTGAAAAGATACTCGGGTGAATGCATTAAATTTTTATTTTAATTTCTCTGAATATTGAGAGGGATTCCCTTGAAATAACTAGGGATACTTTGCTATATTTAAATAAAATAATATGCTGAAGTAAAAAACAATTAACCTCGTCGAATCATTTTCACACATTCATTATCATTTGAAACTGGTCTCCTAACAGCTAACAAGGTGTAAATTTATATAACGAGTTTACAAATCGAACAGTCAATATTATATTTATGAAGATGATAGTTAAAAATACCGACTGAAACTTAATTAAGCTTTAAGTTGGTATAAACTTATAAATATTTACGTAAAGATTGAATTTGTAGGTAAAGAATAATCTCGAATCCTTAAAATTCACATTAATTATTTGAACTCAATTTGAAGCCAAATGCACAATAGTATAACTTAACCCAGACGCTTTTTTACATAATAATGACCTATTTATAATTAGCTATTAGACAGTACACTTATGTATTATCAAAATGCAACTATCAGAAGCCTGTTTTTTAATCTTAAATTTCAAATTTAACTTTTCTGACTGGAGAAATATTCTTGAAACACAACATGACTGTCTTGTTTGTAATGAATAGATATAGGAAGTAATGAAAATGAATTTATATGAATGTGGAATAAAAAATTATTAGCTACAGAAGCTTTTCCTTTTCTCTTATTTTTTTGCCACATATGAAAAAGGGTGATTATTCATGACTTGATTTCCGGCTCTGGATTTGATATTTCCATTTCTAGATAGGATAACTCTTTCTAGACACAATTTTCCCCTGCTTTTCATTTTTAACTCTGCTCTTTACTGCTACATGCTATATTAGTGATTGTTGTACATTAGTAATTGTCAAGAAAAAGCCTTTATACAATGTTACAAAATAAATTAAATAAGAAAAAACTTTTCACGTTTCATTTGCCTTGATCTATTTAGTGTAAAAATGGTAATCTCGCTTGTTGTAAAAACATTTTATCTGCAAAAAAACTTCGACAATTTTATTTTTGCATTTTTTACATCAAGTCTAGCCTTACATAAATTTCATCAAAGGCAACAACAAAGTGCAAAGTAAGCTAATTGTTTAAGGATTTTTCTTATAAAAATTTTCTTTTTAGGGAATTTTATTTGTGAAGAAATACTGATTCTGAAATAAGCAGAATTTATGATAGGTCTTTACAGATGATAGGATAGTATAAAGTGCATAAAATCTCATGAGGTAGGGATTCGATTTTCGGTTTGATTTTCTTGGCGACTACTTGATCATTCTTAGATTATTGAGTTGCAAATTCAAACGGTGAAATACAATAAGTGATTCTAAAAATTGAAATTAAACATAGTGTCACAACTTTTATAAGTATTCAGACTTTAAACTGGGGTAGAAAATATCCCTGTAAGGACAAATAAATAAATATCTCTGAAAATTATCCACTTTATGGAAATGTATTTCAATGCGCTTTGTCGTATAAAACTGGTTTCAATGATTTAAAAGTTGTATTAGCTACGAAGCTTTGACGATAGTGTGTGCAGCAAGGGGTGAGATGCTATATATTATAAACTAATCTTTTCTTTTTTCTTCTACTTTTTCTACTTTATATTTAACATTTATTTAGTTATTTGTTTAAAATAAAAATGGAAATCATACAAATCTTATAAATAAGATTTATCTATCTTCTTCTATCAACTAATTAATTAAAAATCTATTAAAAATTTATGATAGAGTTTCTCTCTATCATTTACTTGGTCTGATNCTTTTATAATAATTTTCTATAATTTTTATAAAGAAATTTTTCTGAATGAAGGCTGGCAATCAATGGAAGTGATTAAGGAAATTGTTGGACAAAATGCTATCAGAGATTGAATCAAATTGCTCTACAGATGATTGAAAATCAATTATAAACTCAAATTTTGAATTAAAATATTCACTGTTTTACTGTAAACCCGTATTTATAAGCCAACAAAACTTTGAGAAGAGTCTTAGTTAGCATCTGGTGGGTATATTCAATAAATGATGTAAAACCCGGATGTCTAATGCTTGGGACTCTGACAAGTTCAGAATAACTGGAGTACACTAGATAAATATTAATAATAAAATTTATAATGGACATCTAGGCAATTACTNGAGATGCTAAGGCATCCGTTTATGTTAGCTTGTCAGAATTCCAGTGCCTTTTTTTAATTGGAGTGATAAGGTGTAAGACCTAAAATGTAAACTGAATATGGGTTTTCATTTTGCAAATAGTTTTGAAAATTCTATATCGCGATTGTAGGGGAGTTATTTGATAATGTTTACAGAATTTCAGGACGAAAACACGGATTTATTAATGAACTATATCGTCAAGGTTCGAGTAAAGGCCAAGTTTTAGATTTATCAAGTTTCTACAAAAAGTTGTGTTGATTGGTCATAAAATTGTTCAGGCGTTTGCATCTGAATAGGTTGTTACTTTTATCAATGTTTGCATTTGCCAAAGTCAACAATGATCTCACTTTCTGCTATTTGAAACGAATTATTTCAGATTTTTGGGCAAAGTCCCAACCATGTGAAAAAAAAAAATAGTGATTCACTTTTGTGAAGAATTTGCATTTTATTAGCTATACCTCCCATAGGATTTTTTATGCCTAATTTCAAAATTTGTTTAATATTATCTGGGATAACATCGTTATTTTTTGTAAAATTAGTGATAGTTATTTCTGCAAAACTTTCGTTATTTTTTTCATTTTCAAGTAAAAAATCTAATTTTTTTTGTCTACGTAAATCGTGCTGTATTTCTTTGTTACGGACCTTATATTTAATATTAGTGATAAGTCTATTTAAGTTACTTTGGTGAATGAGAGAAGATAGAAGGCTGTATGTGTAGTTTAGTTCATAAATTAAATCAAAATTTTTCTCTAATTGTTCATCCAGCTTTACTTGTAGTTGTCTTTCACGATATTTCAAAATGTTTGGTTTTTTCAGCCCTAGCTGATTAACTGTTTCTGCGGAAATTTTAGTGAATTTCGGCAATACTGATCGTTTTGAACATTCCGTTAGGAATATTACGTGCTCATCGCTCTTCTGCAATTTGCGAAATATTTTTTCGTACTTCTTGATAAAAATCTCTGTCATAATGGTTAAATGTTCTTTTGGTTNGTCAATTTTTATCACAAAAAAAGCTGTTTTTCTCTACAATTTGCCAATTTTTACCCTTTTTCATGAAAAAAACCTTTGATATATGAAAATTTTTCGACTGTGCAAAGAAATAAGAGAACTAATTAGCGGAGTACACTCGACAATGTCTGAAGTTTATTAATATCGTCTTAAAAAATTCTATAGTCGGGCACAGTGCAAAGTGGTTTTTGTATTTTTAACTATAGTTAGTTATGTTTAAAAAATAAAAATGTAAACGTTTGTAAGAATGAACACTTTTATTGAAGATAAAAAATAAAAAAGACTTAATTTCCAACTTTTTTTTTCATATATTGCTCTGAAAAATGTACCAATCTGCTGGACTTATGCCACCCCCTTTAACAATTAATTAATCAGTTGAATGTAAAAATTACTCAAGGATAGTCTATTTTGTGTAAAAATTTAATTTTTTTTATTATTGTTTGTAGAAAATCGCCCTGATCAATGATAAATTGCGTGATGTTGCAAATATTCTCTCGATAAGAAGTTATGAACTTTCAGTTGCGTTTATTTCAAAAGATGCAGAAACTAAGGAAGTCAAACAATGGCAATCCGACAATACAGTAAAGGTGTCGAAAAAAATTTAATAAATCGAAACACTTTTTATAAAAGTTTCAAAAACTTTTTTTCCGACCTAAAAAAGGCTAAATTTATTGTTTAATAAACACAAATATTATTTATTTAGAACTTTCTGGTCAAATTACAGGCAACAAATTTTAGCTCAAAATCACTGATTTTCTATTAATTTTCACAGAATTTTGGCTTGATTTACTAAAAAAGGCCATTCTTCCGGAATAAAAGATAAAATTTGTCTTTTCATTTCTTCACGGCATTTTAAAAAAAATCGCCACCCGTTTATACAGATTTTAGAATCAATGTTTCTTTCTCTGGATCGGACAGTGAAGAGATCAATGTTTCGGAACTCGAATTTGTGCAAAGTAAGTCATTGCTTCCATCGTCAATTTCCTCGAACTCACCAAAAATATTATTTTTGAATATGTATATTATTTTGAAGTATTTTATATTTCACTAAATCTTACTCTTATGCATTTTTTTATGAAAAAAATTTGCAGATTTATTTGTGTTAATGTATAAGTAAGATATAATAAAATATTATATACCTTTATCACACTTTTGTTAATATCTCGGTCCTCTCACTTAAAAACACACTACGTTTTTTAATCAGGGCCGAGATATTAACAAAAATTTGATAAAGGAATATTTTATATAACTATTTCGAAGCTGTGCACGGAATAACAACTAATAATTCGATTCCCTCAAGTTCAGATTACGGTTTTATTCTTTTGGTATAACAAATATTCACTTCGAGGCCGGAACATATATCTTTCACGAGGCCTCTTGGAGATAATTTGCCATTTGAGCCTTTTTATAACACCAAAATGGCAAATAATCTCCAGGAGGCCCCGTAATTGATATATAAAATAAAATGTTCTACAAACTTGTGTAGTAACATTCGAAATTCTATTTTATCATATGGCATAAATCAAAGCTACCTGAAATTATCATATTGCATTATCATTGATAATTATCGTTCAGTATACTATACATATATATAAATATAAATATTTATAAAAATTTCAGGAACAGCACAGCTCGGTGCATTTTGACAAATACGGATATCCGCGGATATCCTTTTCCGAACGGAACTCCATCTCAAAAACGCTTACTATCTCTATAGCGCGTGTTCGAATCCCACTGATGTTGTCTTACTGATTGTCTTAGTGATTGCTTGGGTAATTACACATCGATAACATTTAGCGGTTCCATTATTAAGACCCTTGCCTATAATCATATTCAATATAATCACTAAAGCAACATTAGTGGGATTCGAACACGCGCAGCGCGTGACGCGCTATAGAGATAGTAAGCGTTTTTGAGATGGAGTTCCGTTCGGAAAAGGATATGGGCTCTCGATGAAAAACTTTTTAATGAGTTTATATATGCTTCTCGATATATCATCAAAATGATGTTTTATAATCCAGGCAACTTTTGTAACCACAGAATTTCCGAATTATTGCTTTTCAAGAAAATTTTGAGATCGAATTAAACTTTCCGAATTCGACAAATTATGAGAAATTTTTGAAAAAAGTTCCGAACATTATCAAAAAAATGCCTTATTTTGTGTTCAAATATTTTTTGCATTATTTTTTTCAAATCAACGAAAAAACTCATCAATATGGCTACTTTAACTTTTCGCGTAGGTGACCACACATTTATTATATGCTGTTTGAAAAATCATATGACACTTTTTTGAGATTTTTGGTCGAAACTTTTTTGAAATATTTCAAAAATGTTCGTCATTTCTGGTTCAAAATTTTTCAAACTTATTTTTTTGAAATCCTTAGCTGAAAATATTAGAAATTGCTACTTTCACTATATTGGAACGTGTCTTCGTTTTGTTTCTTCGCTCTTGGTAATACTCTGAATCATACTTTTTTGAATGAAAATATTGTTTGCGCGAAATATACTTAAGCCCTCTTCAATCAGAAATTAAAGAAAAAATTATTTCACCAAGACTTGCCTTATTGGTGAGCCGACCCATCCACCAGGTAAAATTCAATAAATATAACTCATGAAAATAAATATTTTTTTCGATGTGCTGAAATTTCGTTTTTTTCATGTTTTTAAGGAAATTTTAGTTTCCGATTTTGACGTTGAAATCATATGAAAATAAATTATATAAATTTTCGATGGTGGTCGAGACCATTTTTGAAGCTTTTTATTAATATAAAAAAAAGAAAGCAATTTTAATGTTATTTAGACACAATGGAAGCAAACGCGCGTTTTTTGAGTGTTTTTTCAAAAGACGATTTATAAAGTAAAAATAATCGATCTGAATTTCTTCAAATTGATTATTTTAACGTTTCAATCGTGTTTTGAAAAAACCCTCAAAAAACGCGCGTTTGCTATCAAAGGTCTCTAAATTACAGTTTAATTTATTTACTACTTTTTATTTATTAGGAGCTCTGAAATACGGTCCTGTTCACCGTTGAAAATTTATTTAGTTTTAATTCATACGATTTTTAATTCAAAATCGGAAATTAAAAATTTTTGAAAAAAATCGAAAAAAACGAAATTTTAGCATATCGAAAAAAATAATTTTTTTCATGAGTTAAATGAAATAAATTTGAAACGCTCGACAGGTTGGCTTACCAATTAAGCAAGTCTCGATGTGATAAAATTTATTTTATTCTTGATTAAAGAGAGTTTCGATGGATTACTCCCAAACCGTGTTTTCATTCAAGAAAATATGATTCAGAGTATTGACAAGAGCGAAGAAAAACAACAAAAGCACATTTAAATATAGTGCAAGTAACCGTTCCCAATATTTTCAACTAAGCATTCAAAAATAATTAGTTTGGAAATTTTTGAACAAGAAATTAGAAAATTTTCAAAATATTGCTAATGATTTTTGACCAAAAATTACTAAACCATGTCATATGGTTTATCAAAGAGCATATAAAAAACATGTGGTGACCTAGTCGAAAAGTTAAAGTAGCCAAATTTGTTAGTTACAAAAGGTGCCTGGATTATGTAAAATCACTTTGATGGTATATTGAAAAAAATATATTAATCCAGTGAAAAGTTTTTCATCAAGAATTCATATCAGTATCTGTCAAAATGCACCGAGGCCCTTAACTGTCCTTTCAAACTGGCCTAAACTAAGTCTTCAAATAAGCAATAAACTCACTATTAGCTTAGATACAACCTTAAGTCTTATCAGTCACAAAAAAAAATTAAGAAATTATATTGAAATTTATATAATAATTGAAAATGTTTTATCGAAATATATAAAAGGATTAATTATACAAAAATAGTACATAAAAATATATTTTTTTTAAATCAACAAATATAATTCGAAAATAGTACTATCGCGTGAGTTTCAAGTAGCGAAAAAACAGAAACTGAAATGAAGAGTTTTTGGGTGAAACAAAAAACGGGGGTTTGTTCACAAAATCGATAATTTGACGAATAGCTTTAGTTTCAAGTAGCGAAAAAAACTTCAGTGAAATGTTAACTATTAATAAAAATGACTTTCTATGAAATTACTATCTAGAAAAATTAACTATTTATGAAAATTATAATAAATAACTATTTATATTTATAAAAAGACAAAAACTTAACATAGGTACCGAAAATTGTATAACAACAAAAATTAAATAAGATTATCTGAGATGTAAAATGGTTTGTCCTTTTTGACCTAGAATTGTGTCGGAAAAAGACACACTGACGGCCCGCTGTGTTTAACCGAATATCATGTACCGAATACAGTGAATCAAAATTGCCGCGATAGGATACAAACCAAATGTTGTAGTATTCAGTGATTGGTTTAGCTGTTATCAGGGATGAATCAGACCTTACCATTTTGTAAATTAACCAGGTGGCGTCACGTGGAGTCTCTGCACACCTCCCCTCTATAATGCGATCAACGGACCTCAAAGTCAAATCCTAACTATTTGAAATGATACAAACAACGCACGATATTAGCCCCATCAAACCGTTGATTGCGGAATAAGGCCGATTTCATTGGTCAGTTGGAAATGATTAACCAATCAAAGCTCAGATGTTGCATTTTTCCAAATAGTTTTAGATTTGTACTCTCGAGGTCGTTGATCATATAGCTAACCAATACACTGAATACTACACACATTTGGTGTTGTATTCCTATCGCGCAATTTTAATTCACTGTCTTGGTACAAGGAATTCTTCTATCTCAAGCCAGATAATCAATAACGAAATGATCGCTTCTTCCAAAATTAGCGGCTGAATTTGCGCATTGCCCTCTAAGCATATTTTACGTCAAACTGTTAAGTTTGAAATCAGACTGAAAAAATACTCGGGTGAATCATAAATTTTTGTTTTCAATCTTCTTTGAATAGAGAGGATGCCTTAAATAACTAGGGATAATTGCTCAAATAGTAACATAAAAAATAAGCGGAACGTAAAAAACAATTAACCTGTCGAATCATTGTCACGCATTCATATCATTTTGAAACTGGTCTCCTAAAGCTAACAAGGTGAAAATTTATATAACGAGTTTACAAATCGAACAGTCAATATTATATTTATGAAGATGGTAGTTAAAAATAACCGACTGAAAGTTAATTAAGCTTTAAGTTGGTATAAACTTATAAATATTCACGTAAAGATTGAATTTGTAGGTAAAGAATAATCTCGAATCGTTAAAATTCACATTAATATTTGAACTCAATTTGAAGCCAAATGCACAATAGTATAACTAACCCAGCCGCTTTTTACATAATAATGACCTATTTATAATTAGCTATTAGACAGTACACTTATGTATTATCAAAATGCAACTATTAGAAGCCTGTTTTTAATCTTAAATTTCAAATTTAACTATTCTGACTAGAGAAAAATATTCTTGAAACTACAACATACTTTACACATGACTTTACACATACTTTAAGACAAACAAAATTGTTCTATACTGCCCCATTTAATGTCGTTAACTTGTATTTTAACCTGTATTTCTATAAAAAAATCCTACTTACTCTCAGTGAAAATGTCCCTTTTGTATAACTTCAAAACCTGCATTGCATAAAAAATTATAATTTTTTATACTGAATTATCCAATTCTTGGTACAAACAACCACTAAGGACCCAAATCACGAAAAAAAAACATAATCATGAACGAGCCAAATCACGAAATAAGTTTCAAAACCCTCATTCTTTGCACCCAAGCATTATATAATAGAATCTATAATTATGAACTCAAAAATGTCTTTTCCCAACCTGAGTCCAAATTAAAAATGCTTACTATCTCTCAAGCGCGTGTTCGAATCCCACAAATGTGGTCTTAGTGATTGTCTTGAGTATGATTATAGGCAAGGTTGCTCGGCAAAGTTGATCGGTGTGTAATCACTCAAGGAATCACTAAGACATCATCACTGATGATTTATCAGTGCGATTCGAACACGCGCTATCGGGGCTACCCAATTGCCAAAGATTTTTTTGAGACGACAACATGTTACACTACGCGCGGCAAAACGCTTTGAAAGCGCCGCGACCATTGTGACAAACAATTATTGTGACAAACAAATCAAACATATTATTTTTACCTCACTCAAATTGCGTAGGTCGATGAGAATTGATATTTATTCTTAAAGAGATACTTTTTTACATTTTATTCGATAAAACTAGAAGATAAAATTATTCAAAATGAATAAAGTAAACAGTTAATGAGGTTTAAAGATTGAGAGTGATATTTTCCAATTCTTCTTCGGTAGTGATGACTGGCGGAATATTTGAAGTGAAAGTGGCAGATAATATTTTCAAAATCGTTGAAATATTTCCGATTTCGTAAGCTGTAGAGATGGTAGAGCTGAGCTGTCAATCGTCATATAAATACAATAATGTGAATTATTATGCTTGCACAAATCAAAATCCTGAATTTAAAAATAAGCCAATGAAATCGACTGAAATTCGTGTGCCCACCTAATCATAACCTCGCATTTCGTAAGTCGAGGCCCTTTATTCATATTGCAGTATTATTTTTTTTTCACTATTTTTCACTCACTATTGGGGTCAGATAAACTCGTGCAACAATTATTCTCTCATAAAAACAATGAATGTGGGTGAAATATTAAATATGAACACGAACCGTAGTGTTTTCCGATTGAAAGACTTGCAAAATTATCTATATACATCTGTACACATTTGAGATAAGTATCTTTGAAATTAGAGCGTTCAGTAAGGGCCTCGGTGCATTTTGACAGATACCGATATGAACTTTTCACTGGATTGATATATTCTTCCCAATATACCATAAAAGTGATGTTTCATAATCCAGGCAAATTTTGTAACTAGCGAATATTTGCATAATGGGTTTTTAAGAAAATTTCGAGTTCGAATTAAACTTTTCGAATTCGAGAAATTATGAGAAATTTCGGCTAAAAGTTCCAAACATAATGAAAAAATGCCTTATTTTTCGTTCAAATTTTTTTTTCAATATTTGGTTCATATCAACGAAAAAAACTCTACAATATGACTACTTTAATTTCTCCACTTGGTGACCACATATCTTTTATATGCTCTTTGAGAAACCATATGACATGGTTTAGTGATTTTTGATCAAAAATAATTAGAAATATTTTGAAATTTTCTCTCATTTATAGTTCCAAAATTTTCAAACTAATTTTTTGAAATCCTTAGCTGAAAATATTTGGAATGGCTACTTTCACTATATTTAAATATGCATTCGTTTTGTTTCCTCGCTCTTGTTTATACTCTGAATCATACTTTTTTTAATGAAAATACGGTCTACGCGTAATAAAGTTCAGCCATCTTAGTCAAAAATTAAATACAATTAATTTCACCCAGACTTGCCCAATTGGTAAGCCGACCTGTCGACCGTTTTAAATCTATTTTATGTAACTCATGAAAAAAATATTTCTTCCGATGTGTTAAAATTTTGTTTTTTTTCGATTTTTTTCAAAATTTTTGATTTTGACTTAAAAATTTTTGATTTTGACTTCAAAATCGTATGAATAGAAAATTAATTAATTTTCAACGGTCAACAGAACCGTATTCTAAAGTTACTAATTAATAAAATATAAAAAATTAATTTTACTGTAATTTAGACACGTCACTTTCATACGCGCGTTTTTTGAGTGTTTTTTTAAAAGACGATTTAGAAATTAAAAATATTAAATCTGAAGAAATTCAGATTGAACAAAGTAAGTTGAAAAGTGGCAACTTGTGTTTGAAAAAGTTTTTATTCAATAATTTCGAAGGAACAAAAAGTTTCTCATCAAGATCAAAAAATTGAAAAAGTGCAAATATGTCAAAAGGCACCGAGGCCCTTAAGGGAGTGGGTGTCGCTGATTTGAGCCTCTTCCAAGGTCATTTCCCGCCAAACTAGCAAAGGTGATATTCAAAAAACATTTGTAACTAACAGAACCAATCTTCGCGGTAATTTTGAATTTAACAGTAATCTAATACAATCCCACCTACGCCGACACTTACGCTTTTGAAAAGATTCTTAAAAAGGCACGCAGTTCGTACCTACTCCTTCAATTCTCATCATTTTTTATTATTTTTTTGTGTGAGGCTCCGGAGAAGCCTAACAAATAATGCAAAAAGGCTTTTGTTTTAAAATTTTGCTTTCGGCGGCCAAAAACGAAAACAAAAATTATTGATCAATTTATGATTTAAATTGAAAGTGCGCTTATTTGTTTTCTTATGACGCTACCGAGTTTAAAATTGCACCAAAATCCAAACAAGTGTTTGTATTTACGGAAAAAATTATTTTGAAGCATTTTTTCTGGTTTCTAAATTTTGTCAAAAATTTAGGCGCAAAATGAAAAGTTGACGTGGCCTTCAAGAGACGCCAAATAAAAATTTCAAAAATAAACTCTAATGGATTGTCAAACAAGGCTTGTGCTTTCAGATGCAGTATGAGCCGAAACTGTATCTTTTAAACTGGTGGAGGAGATACATTTTGCCTGAGCCTCCCAAACTGACCATTTCAAACAATTTGGCTAAAAATGAAAATTTGACATGTTCCTCAAGAGACGCCGAAGCAAAATTTCAAAAAAAAACGCTCACATTCATTGTGAAACAAGTCCTGTGCTTTCTGATGCAGGATGAGTCGAAATTATATCTCTTAAACTGGTGGAGGAGATACCTTTTGCCTGAGCCTCCCAAACTGACCGTTTCAAAATTTTAATTTTTGTTTTCTTCGCGTTTTTGTCCGCTGAAAGCAAAATTTTAAAACAAAAGCGCTTTAGCATTATTTGTAAGGCTTTTCCGGAGAAAATAACACAAGAAAATAATAAAAAATGAGAAAATTTGAAGGAGTAAGTACGAACTGCGTGTCTTTTTAAGAGGCTTTTTAAANAAAGCGTAGGTGTCGGCGTAGGTGGGATTTTATCAGATTACTGTTAAGTTCAAAATTACCGCGAAGGTTGGTTCTGTTAGTTACAAGTGTTTTTTGAATATCACTCTTGCTAGTTTCGCGGGAAATGACCTTAGAAGAGGCTCAAATCAGCGACACCCACTCCCTTAAGGAGCTGCGATAAACCCAGCAGATTTCAACAATATTTACGAATAATAAAATTAAATTATAACTCAAAACTTTAGAGTTTTTATATAAGCTAATCTAACGATAATTGACATTACAAAAATAACTATCTTTCAATTTTCGTAAGTTATATCTACTGAAATTTGCCAAGTTTATCGCACCTCCTTTAATTAATCCAATGGATGTATAATAAGTTTATCATATCAAAAATCACCGATACATCACCGCTTAAATCACCGAGAAACAACTGAAACCATTCACTCTATTTTTTTAGAATTAAATTATTTAATCCCGGGATTCATATATAAGGAAAATTTTATTGTTATATTTTTCAGTTAAGAAAAAATGATGAATTTTTTTTTACTCTCGGTAGCGGGGATTTTTGGCCAGAGAGTTGTCCCTGAGCTTTATGGTGTGAGTACAATTAAAATTGAAGGTACTATGGATTTCGAAAATTCAAATGAAGGTTTTGATGCACTTGTCATTGCGCTCGATTCAGGAGAGCTTACAAATTATACCATATACTTCTCGCGAAAAGACACGTCCAGACTTTGTTGAAAAGAAAACGGTTGAAATCTTTTAAAGACAATTTTTGTTTTGCATATTTATGTATGTTCAAAATTTCTGAGGAAATTTGTTGCACGTTTTCATATCCAATGAATTGTAAGTTTCCCAGAAAACTGTCCAATTCAAATTTAAAAATTGATAAGAAAAACGAGCAAAAAATTAAAGAAATTAAAGATAGAAATGAAATTTTATTCTGATCGTAGTACCTTCAAAATTTCAAAAAAAAACATAAGAAAGTCAAAACCTTTGAGTCTTCTTTCTTATTTTAGATGTAAAAAGTTTCGGTAAAAATTGAGATAATTTTTTTGTCACATCAAAAGTGCAAACGTAAGAATGAATTTGTAATCTTTAAAAGTTGAAGGATTTTCATGGAATGAGGAAAGTTTCAGTTTGACTTTGGAATTGGATTTATTTGAATTGACCGATAATGAGGCTAGTTAAAAACTAATAAAAACCTTTTGAAAAGCTGTTGGTCAACATTTATCACGCATTATTATTTCGGATTATAAAGGACGTTTTGACCTTTTTGGTTGAATTAAGGCGTCGTATTTTGTTTTCGTATAGTCTATACTGTATTTAAATTTTATGAATAGTTGATTAGTTTGTCTGAGAAGAAGATCAGATTTAATGAGTAGAGACTGCGACTGATAACGCGACTCATTGTCAAGATATCTCTCTTTTGAAACTAACCTGACATTTAAATCGTTATTTAAAAAGTTGTCTCTCCCTGATCATGTCTATTCTCATCACAAAATCAGTCTAACATAAGGCAAAACCTGCTATTTATAAAATATAATTTCTTTGTATTATGAAATACAAAAAATCAGTTTGTTTAACTTTTCAAATAGAAAATATCAATGATCAATGAAATATTGAGTCAGATCGCAGATATCCTCTCAATTCGAAGTTATGAAATTGTATCAGCCATTAGCGCAAAAATTTTAGAAACTGAAAGTGTCAAAGAATGGCAATCCGACAAAACAGTCAAGGTGGCAAATTTATACATATTTTTGACATATTTTCAAAATTTTTAGAATTCTCAACAACAGGAATATTCTCCTACCGACCAGAGTGCCCCTGACAGTTAACCAGGGTGTCCACAGCGTTCAAATTTTAAATTTAGGACACAACTCATCCGATTTAATTCCAAGAGAGCTCAAAAAGATGGAACATACATGTATCTAGTAAAAAAACTTGGTCCGAATCAGAACATTTTTATTATTCGTTTAATGTTCACCGTGTGGGCGATAATTTTTTAGAAGCACTTTGTTTATGAAAATAATATAAAACTATATCATATACAGGCGAAGGCCAAATTTTGCCAAAAAACCCAAGCAATTACACGAGGACTTATTTTTACAGATTTTTGTTTTTTCTTCATTTGAAATACATGTTTAACTCCTTACGAAATTGAATAAAATTCCAAATTATGACGTCATTAAGAACGCCTACACGTTTTCAATATTGCAGAAAAACTTTAATTATTGGAAAATATCGCCCAAAATGCCAATATCGCTGAAAATGCCGAAAATCCCCGAATTTTTTCATCAAAAAACTCTCGGCAATATTTGGCCTCCCCCTATAGTTATTTTAATTTTGCTTGGCCACGAAAGCAAATTTTTGTTCTTGACAGTTTTCAGGGTCTGGTCAATTTTACCACCTATTAATACAGATTTCACATTGAACTTCTCCTTTTCTGGATTGGACAGTGAAGTGATCAATGGTTCTGCACTCGAATTTCCTCTGTGTAAGTTATTCTGTTCATCGTCAATTTCCTTAAATTTGTCAAAATTTTTATTTTTTTTCGTGTTTCTTATTCCAAAGTAAATAAATACCGTATTTTAGGAGAACTTATCAATGTAAGTTTACCATAAATTTTAAAGTTATTTCCAATTATTTCAAAATGAATTTTGAAAATTTTGAGAACGATATGATCAAAACTTATGTCTTTTGATGTTATCCGTCTCTGTGAGGTCGATTTGGAAAAATTTCACCTGTTCTTATAGACAAAAACTACAGTATACATCAAGGGTCGGCAAATTTTCTGAAATCGTTTGCTCTGCTCTGCTCTAAACAGTTTTCGAGCAATTTTGCTCTTATCTGATGCCAAATACGGATTAAGCTTCACTCACATAAGAGTTGCCTTTGAGTTTGAGTTGACAAATATCACTAAATGTGCTCTGAAATTGACCTGAAAGAGTGAAATAGAGCAGAGTCTGCCGATCCCTGGTATACATGAAAGTCTTTTCCGATTTATAACCTGTGCAGAAAATATTACCAAAGAAACCAGGAGTTCACATAATGGTTTTATTTTTGTTATTTCAAGGTTACATTTATATCTATCAAAATTATTCATTTCACTATGAAAACAAATATATATATAAAAATATTATACAAATATATAATATTATATAAAAACTAATAGATTCAAGAATTATAAGAAAGTCACCAAAAATAACCTTTCAATGATAGGCTATCATACAATAGGCGATCAATTATATTTATATTTTGCTGTACTGAAACTTATACTGCGAGACTGAGACATTTCCGAATTTAACAACTTCATATTAAAAATAACATTTTCAGTACGTTAAGCTTTTGGGCTTACATTTGCAAAAAAAAATATTAAAAATATGTCAATGTTTCAACTTCAAGATACTTTAATATTTTTTCGACGAACATTGACAGATTTTTGAAGAAAATTTAACCAAAACCCAGAACATTTTTGTCAGATCTGGCTGATCCGACTATCTCCACTGATAAAAAGCCCGTTTGATACACCTTTATAATAAAAAGTTTATATCCCAGACAAAAATCAGCGTGAAAACCTACCAAACTTTTGATATATCCCTTTATTGCCCTCACCCAAAGATTTGGTCCCTCAAAAACAAGGGGATGAGAAAACGACGCGTCATGTGAAAACAAGTCATCCAATTAAGTTCTTAGATAGCTCAAACTGAGCACAATTATCTAAATTATATACACATTGAAGATTGTTTTTAATAGGACCAATGTTTTTATTATTTTTTCTAGGATTACTGAAATTGTTTTATTATTAGTTTATGTTAAAAAATAGAAACAAAGGTCTGAGAAAAAATGGTCTTATACGTGTTTTTGAGGGACCAAATCTTTGGGAGAGGGCAATAAAGGGATATGGATAACCGAACCTCAGAGGAAATATCCTGAACATTTAAATCATACAAACAACGCGCGATACAAGCAACCAATCAAAATTCTAGATTGCAGAATTAGCCGATTTTATTGGTCAGATTTAAAAAGGGATGAACCAATAAAATGCTTAATTCCGTATTTTCTCAAATATTTAGGAAATGTCCTATAAAGGTCTGTAATCCATGTTTCTTTATTACACTTTGCTTAGAAAGCGTAGTTGGGAGATTTTTATAGCATATTTAAGCGTCGAAAAATTTCCCATCTACGCTTTATAAGCAAAGTGTGATAAAGAGATAGTGCCATCACAAAAATTTTAGCTAATATCTGGTTAGTTTCAGATACCGGTCACAGGAAAAATCAAAAATTTTATCTGGAGATTTTTCTCCAAATGCATCAGGTCACCTCAACTTTTTTAAAAACATCCAGATCATTTTGGTTTTCAAATATCTTCCTTGCCTGAAATGCTATGATACACGTACGAGTTCAGCAGACTAGACGTTTTGATGATGCAATTTATTATAACAAATCAACAAAAAATCATCGTCGCCACAGTGCAAAATCAGTGATAGAAAAAACTAAAGACGATAATAAACCCCAACGGATAAAGTATTTGATCTTAAATATTGCATAAAACTTTCTATCATGTTGGTATTTTGCTGTCAACGCTGAAAGTCATAGACTTCGAGGTATTAATCATTCATTTCATCAACTCTCAAATTTTTGAATAAGAGTTCTATGGATGTTAACTTACGAACCTACCTGACATAGTGAAAAACTGTATTTGAAAAAATGAATTGTAAATCCGAAAACAAAAAATTCAATTTAAAAATTTCTGAATATCAACTTCGATAAATTTAAGGCAAGCTTTTGTTTTTTACGAAAAACTGGTAAAACCTTAAATTAAGCCTGAGTTTCGGCACATGTTCAAAATCATATCCTATTCCGAGTACTGTAGATCAAAATTGCCTAGGTAAAAATACAAACCAATTGTGTGTTCAATTCAGGGATTTGATTGGTTGGTTGGCCCGTCTCACTCTCGTTTGTATTTTTACCTTGTAATTGGTTTGTATTTTAACCTAGGCATTTTTGATCTACTGTACTCGGAATAGGATATAAACCCTCGTAAAAACGGGTTTTCATGATAAATAAGTCGAAATTTTTTCTGCAATTTTTCCTGTAATTATAAAACTTTTTCTAATACTCGAAGCCCTGGTTCGCTAATATTTTATCAAAATAAATGAATTCCAGCGACCAGAACCCCCTTAACTTGCTGATACCGATCTTGCCGATACCAAACTCACCTAACACCGAGCTTGCCTAACAC
Organism: Oikopleura vanhoeffeni; assembly: GCA_004367855.1. Classification (NCBI taxonomy): domain Eukaryota; kingdom Metazoa; phylum Chordata; class Appendicularia; order Copelata; family Oikopleuridae; genus Oikopleura; species Oikopleura vanhoeffeni. The sequence goes on along the minus strand of SCLH01000515.1, from coordinate 55,265 downwards.
CGAGATTGCCTTTCACCCAGCTTGCCGATATCGAGCTTGCATAACACTGAACTTGCCGATACCGAGCTTGCCGCAGATTGAGCTTGCAGAGCTTGCCGACAAAATATCGGTGTACTTATTCGATAAATTGTGTTTGATCAATTTCCGTGTCATATGAAATTGGTCAAATCACAATGTATTTAATTACACAATAAAAATTTTGACAACCAAATTTTCAGGATAATTGCCAGTTATCGGTCAAAAAACTCGTTTTTATAAGGACTTTTTGAAGGACCAAATCTTTGGGAGAGGGCAATAAAGGGATATCGTTTTTCAATTAATTGTGAAAAATCAAAGTGTCGTTCATTGTGAATTTCAGGTTAAAAAGTTTTTCCGTTAAAAAGTTCAAATGCTCAAAAGTGTGATAACTAGCGTTTTAATACTGTGTTAATTGTTGCAGCTGGAGTTTTATAACTTCAAATTGATGAATTATGAGAACAAAGTTCAGACTGCAATGAAAATCATCTGGTTCTAAGTCACATCAGATCTGACTTAAAAACTATGAACAAATTCCGATTGAAATAAACATACCGTTAAGTCATTAAGATACTTTCATAGTGTATTCAGATTTCGAATTAAAGGCGGTAACCGACGCGTTTTACTGTTTCTCAAACATTAGCCCTGTTCTAACGAAAAGCCTCATGCTACCGAAATGATTGAATATTTGTGATATTTGTCTGAAATTTTTGATAAATGCATTCGAAAGTTTTTTGTATGATCATACCGGTCGGGATACTGGTTGAAAAACCAGGTTTTTGACCAAATTTGAATCATTTTATTCAGCGATGAGATGTCAGAATTTTAAATTTTTCTTACGCCCACTAAAAATGGTTTCAAGAAGAAATTTGGAATTGGAAATGTTTTTTTTGTCTGTTTGCTCAAAATAGAAGGAATTAACACGTGAAATCGACTGTTATCGGTGTTTTTAAGCATTTATTTAATTTCATTTGAAGCCCTGGTATCAGATTTTTTTATAAAATAACTGATTATTGAAAATTATTTGTTCAAGGTTAATCTGGCAAACGTTTGTGAATTTTTTTTATTATGCAAGACGTTCTTCGTTTTGATTGCGTCTGATCCTCCAGATTTCCAAATTTTTTATACATCCTTAATTTTTTTTTTCGAAAAATCAAATTTTTACAATTTATTTCACAATTTGAAATCTTGCCTACTCAATGCAAGAAAAATTTAAGTCTTCGATGAATCAATTCAAAAACTACAGCATAAAATACTAAGAGAGAATTCAAAATTTCGAAAAATTATTTTTGTCCGAAATTATATATTTTTCTGGAAAGAAACCTATGAACAAATTTTGATTGCCGTAAAAATTAACTTCCTGTCATGTGTAGACTTTGCGTTGTAGACCTCCGTCGGTTACCACCCTAATCTTAAACCATCTTAACCTTAAGGACCTCGGTGCGTTCTGACAGACATGAATATGGGCTCTTGATGAAAAACTTACTAGTTGGTTTATACATGTTTATTCCCCTCGATATATTATCAAAATCATGTTTTATGATCCAGGCCGCTATTGTGACTACAAAAGTTTCAAATTATTCCTTTTTTTAGAAAATTTTGAGTTCTAATTGAACTTTTCGAATTCGAAAATTATGAGAAAATTTTCGAAAAAAAGTTCCGAACATTATAAAAATAGCAAAGTCTTATTTTATGCTCAAATTTTTTTCAGTATGTGTTTCAAATCAACAAAAAGCATTTTCGAAAATAGCCACTTTTACTTTTCGCGTGAGTGACCTGAAATTTTTATATGCTCTCTGCAAAATCATATGGAATTTTTATGATATTTTTGGTTAAAAATATTATAAAAATGTATTTAAAAATATAAAGAAAGTATTCCTCATTTCTCGATAAAATTTTTCAAATTAATTTTTTTTAATCTCCGGCTATAAATATGGCGAATTCAACCTTTTATTATTTTCAAATATGTCCTCGTTTTGTTTTTCGCTCTTGTTTATACTCTGAGTCATAATTTTTGAAACGTAACTACGGTATTCTATTGCATTATTTATTGCCCAATATGTCTGGTGCACGCAGAATCAAGGCTAACTACGCCTTAGTTATTTTTTATACAGAAAGACTTCATGAAAGTTCTACGTTTGTCTGCTGGTTAAGGGTAGTAAAAAAACATAAAAAAGACTTACGTAATCCGAATAGGGGCAAATGAACATACAAAATATGTTTCTTAGATAAAAATATTTAAAGTGACCTAGTTCGGATTCGTAATCACTAAGTATAATATTAGCTAGTTAAATACGGTTTGGGAGAAATCTTTGTAAGCCCTCTTTAATCAAGAATTAATTAAAGTTTATAACACCGAAACTTGCCAAATTGGAATTTGTGTTTCGATGTGCCAAAATTTAGTTTTTTTCGTCCTTTTTCGAAATTTTAAATTTTTGATGTTGACGTAGAAATTGAATAAAATCAAATCAAATAAATTTTGAACGCAGAATAAGCTCAAAAGTGGCAACTTTTGTGAAAAAAAGTTTCATCCAAAATTTTGAAGTGAAAAAAAATATCCCATCAGCATAAAAAAATGAAAAATGGCAAATTTGTCATGTGATAAATATAAGCCACTTTGAATTGCTTGCATATTTCCAACATTTAGCACCAACAACACCCTTAAGCGGGTTCTGCATGTCAATTTTCATGCACAAATAAAGTTTCTTTTTCTGATAAATTTAATAAAAAAATACCATGTATGGGTAAATCGGGTCTGAAAAATCTATTATGACTCATTTAAAAGCTTTATTCTGACGTTTAAGTCTATTTTTTGAGTTTTATCCGAAATTCGCGTTTTAAAGAAATATTAATTAAAATATCATATAAATGACAAAAATGAATTCTCGGTGAGAAACTGATATGAAAAAGTATATTTAAAAGCGTGCATCCCCCTTATTGAAGAAAGATCGGTCATTTATTATTTGTTATGTGATTAACACGCTTCTTTTCATAAAATAGCAGTGCGCGCAGTATCTGTGATAAAAAAAAATGAACAAAAATTGACACAAATTCCGTACCAACGTTTGTGAGCATTTTATTAGCTTAATAGTTTCGCTTTTAAAATTCGTTAATAAAAATTATTTTTCATGATATATAAGAGCGATTATGCAATGTTTACGAAATTCTTTTTTTTTTTCATTTTAACGAATAACCTGAACGTTAACTCATTATCTCTTGCCCAACATTTAGTCGGTTGTTATGTTTCCGAGTTATTTTGAAAGTTTCAACTTATGTGTATATTACCTGCTCGAAATTGTGCATTTTAAACTCGTTTTCGTAAAACGCTTTACGAATTTGATACTAATTTGAAAAATATTTTGGATTTATTTAAATTATGAAAAGTGTTTACAGAACAATTTTATTTCATTTTCACGTTTGATCATTTTAATCACTAGTTACAGCGGTGCAGACCATTCCGCCCGTCATTTCCAGGAACTCAGAATCTGGCCGCGAGAATTGTCGCGAAAAGTAAACAAACTCGCCCGTCAATGTAAAAGTGGTATCAAACAGCGCGCGAAACTCAATTTATAATCACAATATAGGGTTTTTTAATATAATTTTAATTTGTTAAAAATTTTCACTGATTTGTAATTTTGAGAGTTTGACAACGAAAATAATATAAAAATTATAATAGATTATCATTTTTGTGCGAAAATGTTTCAAATTTACATATTTTGACATAAATATTTTTACAGATGAGGGACAAAACATAAATTTTTATGATATTTTTTAGCACTTTTGATTAACCGCGTTAAATTTTGCCGAAACGTCAGCTGAGAGAGGAGTAAAACAGCTTGCATTTTCAAATGACCGTACATAAAAGTCACTTCCGACTCATTGATGTGAATTTATCCACTTTCGGCGACATTTCAAATTGCATATAACTAGATAAAAAAATATTATTATTATTAAATTCAAACATGGAAACAGATGCAATTCCGGAAACATTCATACACCTGGATTAATAAACTGATAATATGGTTCCTTGCTTTCTCAGAAGTGAAATCTCAAAATTAAATCACAAAGATTTATACTTGGATGGTACTTTCAGCTTGGTGCGTAATTTGGATTACAGCCAAATATATAAAGTTAGTATAATTTATTATAATGGTGGGTCGGCTGTATTTAGTTATCCAGTTTATCTTATTTAATTTTATTTTGCCGATTCAGGATTCAGGGCGCTAGAGAGCACAAATCGCCAACCTAAAATTGCCACTGGAGCCGGATATTTAAATTTAGAAAAAAGTTGCAGGGTTTTGAGGGATTTCAAGACTAACTATTTGCTCCTACATGAAGATCGTGTCAGAAATGATAATTTGAATAGACGGCGCAAAGAAGTTCTCAATCGAGAAAAAAATTGGAACTTATTCTAGAAAATTTCGATAATCTCGACGAAGAATCTCAAATTGCGTCGACTATTCAAATTGCTCTTTCTATTGGCTCGATCGATAAATTTGTAAATTTATCTCAAAGCCTTCTTTCTTTAAATTTTCAACCTGTTATCACTTCTGAAGAAGAGTTAAACTTGACCGAGTTCGCAAACTTAACCGGTGATTCTGACTCTGAAAATGATTCCGACTCGGAATTGAGATTTTTTTCACACTCTCTGTTTATTCTTTCAACTGTATATTTTGAAATGAAATAAAAAATTATTATGACAAAAAAACATTAAATTCTTATAATTTGGTACCATTTATATTGTGAAAATCTCACGATCACAAATCCAGCAAAATATTTTGAAATTAAATTGTATTTAAAAATAATATAATTTGGTGACAAATTGAGTTTCGCGCGCTATTTAGTACCACTTTTACATTGACGGGCGAGTTTGTTTACTTTTTGCGGCAATTCTCCCGGCCAGATTCTGGGTTCCTGGAAATGATGGACGGAATGGTATGCTCCCAGTTATAGACTGTTAAAAAGTGGTCACAAATACCCAGTTATTACAGCCATTCACATTCAGAACCCCCTTCACCCTTTGATAACTGAATTTTTCACGCGGTCAAGTATACCGACGATTTTTGGCCATTTTCACGATTTATAGCTGTTGAATCTATCTCCTTCGAGGTTAAGTTTGAAAAAGGTCAAAATTTTGTCAAAGTACACTTTGTTACATGATTAAGTTCTATATCCCCTTAGGAAGTAGATTGTTATTTATGATTTTGGTCTAGTACATTGGTACTACTTCACGTACATAATGTACTAGACCAAACCAAAATTTAATAATCTATTTCCTAAGGGATTATAAGTTATTTTTTTTAAATTTTGATGTAGACTTGAAAATAAACTTTTTGCAAAAAAATGTGCTTAGTTTTTCAAAAAAGGCCGGATGAAAATACTTTAAAAAAACCCCAAAAAAGCGTGATAATTCTAAATAATATATTTTGATCGGAAATAAATTTTGTAGATATCTCGGAGCAATTTTATGCATTCTGATTGCCTCTGAGTTATTTCGGAATCAGACATGAACACCCTTTTAAGGCTTTCATGATCTCAAATTAAGTAATATGGAATAATTTGGTCGCAATGATCATCAGAGTTTTAACAACGGAACTGAAATTTGAATTTACGAAAATTTCTGCGTCCATTTTTTCTTCGATTTAGCGATCTCTGTTGAGAATTTTTGCAGAAGTTTTTGGCTCAAAACTTCAATTTGACTTCAAAAAAACGTTTTTTGAAATTTCGAAAAAAAATTGCGATCATCGGTTGAGGTTGACTTCAGACTTCAGCAATTCTTAATTGTTATTGATAACCGCTTAGACTTAGGTTTGCATAAGTTATTTTGAACGCTTAGGTTATTTTTTTTAAAACACCCAGCTGAGGTTTTGACACTCTCACCTGAGAACGAAACAAGATATTCACAAACAGATTTTTGCATCCAACAGACAATGAAAAATTTCACGACCAAATGTTTTTGATTTTCCGACGAATGTCAAAAAAGTTACCTTAGCTCAAAAGCAATATTATATTAAGTGATGACTGTACTCCATTAAATTTCAGTTTTCATGGAAAATGATAAAGTTCTACGCAGTTTAAGTCGGAGACAATATCACAGACCATGACGTCAGAAACGAATATATGTCTTCAAGTTCCACACATTAGAAAAAACATACATTGAGATTTAAGTGAGATACTTTCTGATTAAACTGGTATTTCTCACTAAGACTCCTGTTTTAATTTCAATTTTCTAGGCATTCATTGTACAGCACCAATGGGTGTCTTAAAAATTTCAAAAAATTTTAAGTTATTAATTCTACAAATATAAATATATCGAACCGTTTTTTTAAAGATGAACATAATCAGAGTGATCGATGGCTCCTTTCATAATTAATCATAATCTTGAATTTTGAGTTCAAAGGCTTTTGTGCAGATATTTGATTTGAAACCGTGGCTTATCACTAAAAAGGGTTTTCCAAAATCATTTTTTAACTTTAAAGGTTAAACAATTTCAAACCTTTCAAAAACAACAAATTATTTCATCTATTAATTTTATGGAAAACAAGACAAATTGTTACACATTAAACTTACAAGAAGTACGAATGAAAACCCGTTGTGATACCAAAGATAAATTCACTCAAGTTTATCGATTTATTGTGTTCCGTTTATTTTTCTCGGGGACAAATTTGATCAATTTATTATCCAAATACATTCTGAATGATCATCGAAAGTATTCAAACTCGTGACCTTTAAACTCAGCAGTCCACAAAGATTCATGTGTTCTCAGACAATTTATGACTCTGGCTGCAACCGTGTTTTCTATATATCAGTACATTTAAGCACTGTTAATGGTTCCAAGTTGGATCATGAAGAAAGCAAATTTGGAGAAAAAATGGTTTGAAACTTCAAAAAAAGAAATTGATATGTAAAGCATAATTTTTATAACTTTATTGATAGTCACTTTATGTAAAGTCTCAGAAGGGACTTGATGTAAATTAAACTTTGAGGTTGACTTGTCATGGCAGAAACAACGTCAATACATGTTTAAGGGGGTTCTCGACATTATTTCATTATTCAGAAAGTGCGAGCTATTATATAAGATATCAATATTCATTTTGACTAAAGTAGACAAAAAAATTTTATGGTTTACTCTGTTTTTTAAAATAAGTATGTACTTATCCCTTTAACACTTTTTGGTGATTTGATTATACTGGATTATACTGATTATACTGATATGATTCAAATAGTTTGAAACACCAAAAACGCGCGCTGGTGGGATTGGGTGTGTGCGTGGTGCTCAATCGATATAGCAGTGAAACGCCAAAAGCGCGCGCTCAACCTTTTTGCGTTTCACTACGATATCGATTATTAAATTTAACTATTTTGAATACTTTTTAATGTTTTATTTCCTTGACCGTTATTAACAAAAATTGTACAAGCACTTTCCAAACATTCAGTATTACTCATCTGATTTATAAGTTAAGGCTGGCGATTATAGTTCAATTATCTTTAACTCGATTTTTTAAGATTTTTAAAGATTAAAAATTTTCAATATTTGAATATTTAGGAAAACAATGCATGACATCGAAATTTTCCTAAATGTCCAAATCGAATTCTAGTAATTGCATGTCAGAAATATCAACTTTTCAAAGTTAAATGTTAAAGCTCGTGATCGCATTTGACATTTTGATAATCCACCTAAAAGATTATAGCGATCAAATTTGAAAAATAAATCGGCCTTAAATTCAAATGCGAAAAAATACTAGACAAAAATTCAAAAACTGTGCTCCTGTGAATTATGGACCTTATTTATGTTCATACTCATTACTAAGTTCCATACCAATCTTATAAACGTGTAGGTAAATATAGAGTTTGAAAATCAAATAGGTGTACCATAACAGGGTACACATCTTGTGGTTAACCATGGTATCATGTATCGAATTTCGTCATGTGGTTCTTATTTGAGAGGACAAGGCTAGCTCTACAGATAAGTATTCTCCGATTAACTTCGACTCTTTTTGCCGTATTCTAAGCAATGGTTCAGGATCTCACATAAGGTTGGAAACCCCCTTAAAATATTTCTATTTAATTTCTAACGTTACAGTTCCGAAAAAGAAAAGTAGAACAATGTTTTTAAACTGGCTTTGCTTTAAATTTGATGAGATGACAAAATTGGCGCTGTACAAATTGAAAACATACATTGTTTCATTAAAAAAATGTTACTCTCAGATTCTGATGATACTAACAAATAGATCGTAAACTCAACTTTGAAAAGAGCGCGTAAGTTGGTTGTTCACTTTTAAATATCAAATGATAAGTCGAAAAACAAAAAGAAAAGAAATCAACTCTTGACGACCGCGTCGAAATCAGAATCATACGCAGTGAGGGTCGAGCTGCGTCGACACCCCGTCGAGTAAGTTCCATGATTATATAAAGATATATTTCATTTAATCACTTATATCCACAATTAACACTGCATAACAATAATTGACACAAAAAATGACATTTTTAATATCCTTTTCCCGACAGAACTCCATCTCAAAAACGTTTATTATCTTGCGTGTTTGAATCTTACTGATGTTGGCTAAGTGATTGATTTAAATGATTGCTTAAGTGATTACACACCGATCAAATTTAGCAGTCCCAATATCAAGCAACCTTGCCTATATTTATACTCAAGACAATCAATAGGACAACATTAGTGGGATTCGAACACGCGCTATAGCCTATAGAGAAAGTAACCATTCTTGAGATGGAGTTCCGTTGGGAAAAGGATAAACCAGGAATGACAAATAAAATTGAAAATTATCATTTTGCGCTAACGACTATTTTTTAAAGATGTTTAAGACTCTGGCTAATTAACCATCCCCAGTTTCGTTGTCAAAAGACAGTGATGATAAGTTTCAAATAATTGTTGACTGTTTTGATTAATCAGGCACAGCGACCCCTTTTAAACTATTTATATACTGTAAAATTAATGTACAGTAATTACTACTTGTCAACTTGCGAGCGTCACCAAAACTTAATTAAGCTATTTTTTAAAAGTATTGCAAATCACCTCATAATCATTTTAATACTTTAATAGTTTATCTCGTTTTCACTTATCTTAAGAGACGTCAAAAAATGGAAGAAGATAAAATTGAGGTAAGATTTTGGTTGAAAATTTGTTTAAAAAGTGTATTTCATGTCCCGTTGGATGTACGGTGACTACCGATCACCCAACAAAAATATCAATTCATACACAAAATAAATCGCATAATATTTTTATTAATTTCTGACTGGGGTGTCAAAAAACTTTTCATGCTTTTTCCAAAAATTTTTAACTAGCCTTCATTATCCGATATCCAATTATGAAAATTTCATAAAAATTAGAATAAGTAACCTGTAGACCTCAATCAAAGCAAAGATAATTTGGAGCAGAAACCGGCCTTATGAATTACAGGTGATGACATTTTGAAACTAACTCCCTGCCAGGGGGAGTCCCTGGTCGCTTTGACCAAAAAAAATTGTAACAAAAAATCGGCTGCAAAGTCGAAAAGAGACGACGTCAAAATCGGAATATATCTTATATATCGAGCATAACGTACATAGTGCCCCTAAAAAGGTTTTTGCAATATTTCACAAAGTTCTGAAATTTTTGTAGCATGATTTGAATCATAAAATATAATTCATATAACTGACTCGAAGTGAATTTTGAACATTTTAAAAAATTTTTAAACTATACAAAAATTTGATCCGAAAAAATGAGAAATATACAGGTAGAACTTCCTCAAGTGTGAGCTTTTGGCCGGCCATATGAAATATCTGTTACGAGAAAAATTAGTTTACGAGAAAAATTAGTTTACGAGAAAAATTAATAGAAGAATTATATCATTTTCTCCGAGACATGATTAAGTAAAATTAAAACACCTCAATAGGTAACATAAATATTTTTGAAGTTGGATTGAACAATATTTCTGAAAAAGGTGTCATAAAACATCAGAAATCCCTTTTGAAAATATTTTTATCTTATAAAATTGTGGGCCAAAAGGTCACACTTTGGAAGACTTTACCTGTATGTTAAATACAATTCTTCTCATCGTATTTTTAACCTTTAGCTTTAATTTTTCAATTGTTAAATTAAATTAAGCACTTTCAAAGATCTGGTTTTTGTTCAAGTTTTAGTTTTAACAACGACTAATACTAATTTCAGAGATTACTTGGGAATTAGCAGATAAAAATACATTCCAAATTTTTCCAAATAAAATGTTTTTATATAATGTTGAATAACCGTTTTCACTGAAAAAACATTTTCTACGTTTTTCACCGTCTATTCAGTTTTCATTGGGCGATTCTGGAATTTTTCCAAGCGTTTCTGATGCACAAATTTCATCAATCCATGATGATCCAGATTATGATCCTTTGGACGACTTTAAAGCTCAAATGACTGATATGGAGGCTATGATGCAAGAGTCAAAAAAAATGTTCGACCTAATTCGTGAAAAAGATTGGAAAGTTGAGTGTTCGCGCAAATTTTAATTGTTTATTTATAGGACAAAATTTCGAGAAAGTGCCTGTTTATTCGTAATTGTTTATATAGTCAAAAATGATTTTGAAGTATTGACATTTTTCGTTCGAAAATTTGTAAAAAAAAAATTATAAACCGACTTGCCAATTTTTGAAACAACCTGAAAAAATTATCTTCATTTCTTTTAAATCAGATGTCAGCAATTTCAAATTATATTTTTAAACGAAATGTTCGTGAATAAATACGCTTTGAATACAAATACAATTTGTATAAAGAAAAAACTAGAAAAATAGACTGAGGTTAATAATTTTATTGCTGATTTTTTTGTCAGTTTTTTTCCTCTTTCTTTTTTTATGAAACTTCCGTGGGAGTTTAAAGCTTTTTCACATAAAATAGAAATGTATGCGGGAATAAAATTTTTAGATTAATCACAAAATATTTTACAAATTTGCATTGCAAATAACACCTTTGCTCGATAGCTAAAGATAGGTTTAGAAAAAACGACGTAACCAATTATGGATGAAAATAGTATACCTCGAAAAATGCACATCAGTGAATAAAAAAACAAAGTTTTATGAGAATAAGCTTGCTTAACCCTTTATAAAGGTGGTTCATATACTCCCACACCACCAATGTCTCCTGTTTCTACTTTACCAGAGTTTGAGCCGACTTTGCTGACCGAAGATGGAAAATTGGAAAAATTTTCGGGTAAAGGTTAAAAATTTTATCAGATTAGCTTATTTCGCTACAAAAACGTATTTTCTACAAACAAAGTTATATCGTGCAAAGTTTCGACGAAGAATTTGACTCAAAATGAAAAAATATTATAAAGCAAAAAAAAAGATTTTATTTTGTTATAAATTCTAAAGAACATACAATTTGAATATCATTTCAACGGAAACATTTTTTTTGCTCACAGATTTTTCTCATTTATATTTAATTATATTAACAAAACGGTTTTTAAAAAATGGTTAATTAGCTTTCAAATAAGGTGCTTAGAATTATTTTTTCAAAATTATTTTTTATCACTAGAGAAACATAACTCATTAAAAATCGTTCAATATCAAAAGCTTAAGTTAGATTCCCGGTGCTCACCCTGTTATTAAAATATATTTGATAGATAATTATCATATTAATCACTGGTTGAGCTGTTCTGCCAGGTTATAAAACTTGCCCTTATGTTATGACTCATGAGATGAAAGTTTCAAAAAGCATTCATCACAAAGTTCAACAATGCATCATTTTCAAACGAATAAATCAGCGGATTTAGCATGTTTCAAGTGTTTTATTCCAAATGTCTTTTATTTTAACCTTGAATAAGATTATTCAGCATCCTGCACAATTTTGGACCCTAAATCTTATTCAAAACCAATAGTTTCGCCGGTTTCAGAACCGGTAGTAATGCCAGAAAAAATCGCGTCACCGGAACCAGTAGCTAAACTTGAATCGGAAATAATCTTGAAATCGGAAATTATTTCGGTAGCGGATATTATTCCAGAGCCGGTTTTAAAAAATGGTAATTTCAGGATCCCAAGTGAATCTGAGGCCGAATTGTCATTTACTTCCTCTGATGGGGATAGTGATTCACGGCTATCCGCTATGCAAGGATCATATTCAAAAATATAAATTTTACTTACAAAGAATATTTTGACAGCCAAGAATTAGTTAAGTTAATATTGCTTGTGTTTTCTGACTTGTGCTTGTAGCATCTCCTAACTTTCTATATTTGTTTTTTGCTGATCAAAAATAACGTCAAAATATTCTTCGATTTGATTGAAATTTTTAAAAAAAGTTTCAAGTTTTGAATATAGCAGCAGATATTCGAGAAAACCAGACTGAAAATCCAACGGCTCGAAATAAATTCCTAAAGATAAGTGCATCATTAAAAATAAAAGTGAAAATTGAAAGCCGATAAATATATATTAAGCTATTCTGATCCTAAATTGTCAGCGTTTTTGTTAATCTGATCAGTTTCTTGTGTCATTTTGTTTTTAGCTTGGTAATTTTTGGAGGGGGTAATTTTTAAATGATACATTTGATGGAGACTGATCGCTAACGAAAGCATTATTATCAAGGCAGAACAATTTCTTAAAATCCCAATGATTTTTCACACCTTGCGTAATCGAAACTATGCAACCTAAAAATTGAATGAATTTCTTCTGGTTCGCATTTCACTGATCAAAAATTATTTTTGTTTGGATTGATTAAGTCTGAAGGATGGCCTAAAGTATTTCTACCCTTTTTGCGCAAATTTTTGCTCAGAATTCCTCAATTTTGATTTGTCATCTTTTGAAAACTTGCCCTCGGGTTAAAATAACGCAAGGTGCGAATAAACCTATTTTGTTGCTGACAAGCTGTGAGTCACAGCGCAGACATAGTGCTGTAATCGAATATTGTGCTAATAAGGATGATTTTGAGAAAACTTTGGCCTCAGAATTATTTCTGAGGATATCTCCGAGAACGCCAACAATTTTCATCATCGGCTGAAGTTTGCCTCTTAATATGTCTCAGTTGAAAGTATCGACTCAATACATTTTTTAATTCTATTTTTTTATTGTCTAATTAAGCTTGTTTTGTCAGATTCTTCAAAGTTATGTTAAATAATTTATTTTAAATTTGAATTAGAATAAATAAAAAAGGCCTCCGGAGAAACACGGAAAATTGATTCGCAGGATTATGATATCGTCATTACTCTCAACCCAGTACACGGGTTGTAGCCAAATTCACATGATGTTCAATGCTGGTAACTAACTGCCTAAATGTGCTGCACAGAATACAATATAATCGATTTCAGCTGATTATATTAGCGAGCATGTACGCAAAGCTTCATGATTTGCTCATTTTTCTTGAACAATTTGAATAGTGTTTCCCGACTTCTTACGGGTGGAGATTCATATATTGCAAATAGCAGTGCTTTAGGATTTATACAGTTTTTGCGAAGTGTATCACGGAAGGCGTACTGTAAACATTGCATCATCTCGAATTCAGCAAGATATTTTTAAAGTTGAACTTTATAAGGGTCTTGCAGAATTCGAGATAGTGCAATTTCTACAGTACGCCTTTAGAAATACAGATAAAAAATCATGACAAATTTCCAAAAAATGTATTTCAGAAGTTCTCGAATGAAAAAAATAAGTAAAATAACGATTATTTGATATTTAAATGACCATTTTTCGAAGCTTCATCGAGAATCTATAAACGAGAGTGAATTTGAATATTCGTCCGAATCTGATATCGAATATTCAGACTTAGACGAAATGGAAGAGGAAGAAAATCCAGCCGCAAGAGCGCTGGCACATTTCGATGATCAGACAGAACGAACCTTTGTGGTTTTGTTGTATGAATTTCATCAAAAACTACAGACATATCAGACTGGACGTAAAGCAAAAGATTGTTTGGCTTCGGCGTTTGAGGAAATTTTGAGGTTGCAGATTTCAGAAGCAACAGGTTATTGGATTTTTTNAAAAATAGCCACTTTAAATTTTTTCATGCATGTTTTTATATTTTCTGACTGCTATTTGAAAAATCATGAAATGTCTTTTGTCATTTTGTTGTCGACTCTTTAGAAATATTATGAAAATTTTCCGCAAATCAAGTCAAACAATTTTTATTAGTTTTTTTGAAATCTCTGTAAAAAATCAGGCGGAATCACTTGT
>SCLH01000515.1:2274-41087 GCA_004367855.1 Oikopleura vanhoeffeni | reverse complement strand
TTGGTTTCCGTATTCAAACGATGCAAGGGTCAAGTGAATATCGTTCTGAACTTCTGATGAAATTTACAACACTTGCTTAAGGAACCGTTTGTGCCATTGGCACGCAATTTAGATAAATTTATTATTGTCTTTTAAAAAACTCGTTAAAATTGGCGGGTGTATAACTACTTAATTTTGTAAGTCCAGGACATTTTAATTTTAAAAATCTCAATGAAAGGTCGACATAATTTTTATCCTATAAAGTGTATTTTTCATTACGATTTTCATGGTAAAAAAAACTTCTCATATTGTAGGATAATTTCTCATGCATGTGGTAATGTATATGCCACTGATTAAGTGCTACAACCCGACAATGTTTGAAGTTTAAAAATATTCGCTTTAAAAAATATCATCCGGGTCGAAGTTGAAATGGAGTTCAATGAAAAGTGGTTTTTGATTATTTTACAGATACTTAAGTTATGTAATAAATTAATAATTAAACGTTTGCAAGTATGGACACTTTCTTTTAGATAAAAATAAATAATAAAATTTTTCACATTTTTTCTTTCATATTCATCCGAAAAAATGTCCAATCTGCCATACGCTGTACCCCTTAAGGAAGCTAAATTAAAATTGAATTTTGATTACCTCGTTCCTAGGAATTAGGGCATTAGTTTTGAGCAATATTAATTTCGTTTGGGTGACGGTTAAATGTAATATGTCACTTTTTGAATAACCCTTATGCATTTTGAGTGGTTTGTATGTATTTTGCAAGGATTGTTGCCTATATCTGTTTTTATTTCGAATAGTGAGATATTTGATCTAGCTAGGAATATGTTTTTAAAACACAAAGTTCTAACAACGAAGCGTTTTATTTATGCGACGTTAATTTGACAACGAATTTTTCTGTATATCAGAGCGATTTGTTTATTTTGACTTCTTAACTTACAAATAGAATATCTTTGTATTCTTGATGTACCGTTATTGCGTAGCATTGTTCAAGCGCGTATATTTTATTATATTGATTAAGATCGCTTGGAACATGCCGTTGGCGATTAATTTCCTGTAAGTAATGAAATCAGAAATGTACAATATCTTTTTAGAAAACTTGTTTGGAATCACTTTTTTTCTCCGGAATAAATATCGTTGGTGGATATATCGGGAATGAATCTACGAGAGAAGTTGTAATCCGTATATAAATTTGATTATGTTAATAAATGAGTAATTATCATTTCTATTTAATTTGTCTTTGTAGATAATTCGGGATATTGGTTTTATGCTATCATATCTTCTTAAAGATAGGAGAAGATTTAGAAAGTATGATTTATGGCCAGAGAATATTGATTAAGATTGTGTGAGGTTTTCGACGATCATTAATAAAGATAAATCATCTATTTATCGATGGATACAAAATATGAGAAGAAATGGTTAATCGATAAATATTTTCGATAAAAATCAGTGAATTCAATTAATCGTTATTCCAATGGAATAAATGTCATCGCACATCGATTCAATGTGATATGTCTACAGTTTTGCAAAGGGCAATGACCATAAAAATCAGTTGAATTAGCTGACGATTCTACTTCGAGAGTAGAAAGAGAAAAAAGAGACCTAGCACACATTCTTACGAGACCAACAATATAGCGAATAAACTAATAATTGACTTTCGTCATATAATCCGATATACGAAGAGTGCAAGAGAGAAAAAAAAGTAGCAGATCATACTACAGTAAATGGTTGAAATGTGTGGGAAATCATAGGTCTTTTCTTTATTTTATGATTATTTAGATAAAAGTTACTGGATAATATCACTTATAAAGATAAATGGACGAGTAGGAATTTGGATTAGATAGTTAAGCAATTGAAATAATGTGGATTTCGATTTTTTGCATTGGAAAATTTGATATTTTGGTAATATCTATATTATTGAAGAGTTTTTCACAGGAAAGTTAATTGTTAATTTGCGCAATCGAAGTTCACAATTTTTCTGCATATCCAATTTTAAGATTTAAGAATGTTCCGATCTTGTTTAATAGCGTTCCTATGGTGGGTAGTGTGGAACTATCGACAGAGAGATTATTGATAATCATCCAAAAACTCTCATAGATCCTCATTAAGTATAATGTATAGAGGATCGAATTTGAGAGCATCTTCCGGTGACATTTTGCGACATTTTTACAAACCGTGTTCGTTGTGAAATAGCCTTATTTGAACGTTATATTTGTGGGGTTTTCGGGATTTTAGTTAAGTGGGTGATTTGAGCTCTCGGATTTTTATTGTTGATCTTAGTCTTCCAGATAAGATGTTCTTATCTATTATTATACGGTAAGAGTACATTAGCTTATGAGAGATTTTCTATTTGGCTTAGCTATTATAGAATATGGCTATTGGAATCTTTGTGTGGGCGAAAGTGATCGAAGTAAGATGCCGCGTGCATAATATATATAATTTAAATGTGATTTGTAATTTGGTAGAAAATTGTTTATAAACTTAACTTGACTTGAAAAAAATCTATCTGAAGCTTTAAAAAGGTGACAACACGTTGGATAAGAATTAATTGATTTTGAATTAAAATAATAATAAATGTCATCGAGTAGAAAAATGTTAATGCTGTGAATTTTATTATAATTCATATAGAGGTGAGGAGTAGGTCGGGGAATGCGCACGGTAAGACCTGAGTTTTTTGCGAATGATGATATTTGATTTGTCCAATGAGCTGTTTTAAGTGTTTTTAAAATTCGTATTTAGAGTATTCAAAGTCTTAAATTGTGTCAGCAAAAATAAATGTTTGAGGGAGGCTTATGTGCGCCCGTTGGACAAAGGATGGAAGTTGTAAAATGTAATGACTCCAGGGATATTGAAGCTCGCGCAATTTTTAACCAGGTGGGGTCGATCCTGGTTAAACGATGATAAAAGTCGAGCTCAATATTTCTGATGATACCGACCTTTGAAAAATGGTTTTGGTCCGTTCAGCTTTTGTGGAGAATTTCTCATTTTGAAAGAGATTGTCCCCCAATTGTATCAGTCTTTACGCTAGGTTTAATCCGGTTCATAATTTGACATTTCTCGATGAATATCGGCGACACGGGTCATTGGGTATTATTAAATCATGCGAAGTTTGTAGAATGCTTTTATTTGCCGTTTACATTTGACTTTTTTGCTTATAACCCATCGGATATCAGCAGCACAGGGACTAGCTAAAGGAATATTTATCTTCTGAGGTTCTATTTTTATATGATTCTTCTCTGTGGTTTGTTTTTGTTCTGTCAGATTCTTCAAAGTTATGTTAAATAATTTATTTTAAATTTGAATTAGAATAAATAAAAAAGGACTCCGGAAAAACACGGAAAATTGATAAGCAGGATTATGATATCTTCATTACTCTCAATCCGGTACACGGGTTGTAGCCAAATTCACATGATGTTTAATGCTGGTAAGTAACTGCCTAAATGTGCCGCACAGAATACATTATTATCGATTTCAGCTAATTATATTAGCGAGCATGTACGCAAAGCTTCATGATTTGCTCATTTTTCCTGAACAATTTGAATAGTGTTTCCCGACTTCTTACGGGTGGAGATTCATATATTGCAAATAGCAGTGCTTTAGGATTTATACAGTTTTTGCGAAGTGTATCACGGAAGGCGTACTGTAAACATTGCATCATCTCGAATTCAGCAAGATATTTTTAAAGTTGAACTTTATAAAGGTCTTGCAGAATTCGAGATAGTGCAATTTCTACAGTACGCCTTCAGAAATACAGATAAAAAATCATGACAAATTTCCAAAAAATTTATTTCAGAACTTCTCGAATGAAAAAAATAAATAAAATAACGATTATTTGATATTTAAATGACCATTTTTCGAAGCTTCATCGAGAATCTATTAACGAGAGTGAATTTGAATATTCGTCCGAATCTGATATCGAATATTCAGATTCAGACGAAATGGAAGAGGAAGAAAATCCAGCCGCAAGAGCGCTGGCACATTTCGATGATCAGACAGAACGAACCTTTGTGGTTTTGTTGTATGAATTTCATCAAAAACTACAGACATATCAGACTGGACGTAAAGCAAAAGATTGTTTGGCTTCGGCGTTTGAGGAAATTTTGAGGTTGCAGATTTCAGAAGCAACAGGTTATTGGATTTTTTATGCTAAGCTGATAAAAATAATATCACAAGAAAATAATTCCTTATTTATTTCTTAAAAGTTTTGAGTTCGAATTTTAATTTTTGAATTCGTGAAAATTTTAAAATATCCTCGAAATTTTAGGCAATTTTCGTTACAAACTTTTTCTCAATGCTCAAATAAAGTTTTATTTGTAAAGAGTCTGAAAATTGAATCCATGATGCTTCAGGCGATAATTAATTCGTATTCGCTATTTTTTAAAAGCTTCCAATAATTTATATTATGAATGCCTGTCATTTGCATAGCTTGTAGTGATATCGAAACATGAAAAATAAATAACGCCGTTAGGTCTAAATTTTCTGCTAATATATTGAGTTTTAATTGATCGGGTACGAAATCTAAAATCTTCGTTGAATCTTTCATTTTTAACACCAGCATGAATTTTAAAAAATGGCGCTTCAAGATATATGAAGGACTATTTCATCGCAAAATCAGGATTTGCGGAATAATTTATGTCAAAAATAAAATGATTAACTTCTGCTCATTCGGTTTTTTATAAATATGCTGACATGATTCTTCTGTTGGTTTTGGTAGAAGTTAAAAGAAATTCTGACCGAACACAAACATAAATTAATTTATGATATACATGTAATTAAACTTTATTGAATTTTAATTGTTAAGCGAATAATTAAAAGAAATTATTTGTTTTGATGAACACAGTAGTGATTTATTCATTATTATGCGCTAATTTGTTAACGTATTTAATTCAAGTCATGAGGTTCATGAAGTTTTTAAAAGAAACGTCCATATTTTCTTGTCAAAAACTTGATGCACTGCAATAACAATCTTTCAAACGATGCACGAAGGATGTGTTTTACCTTTATTTTTTTTAATTTAGAATTGGAAGTTCAAAGATCCAAATCCAGAAAAGATTGCGGCAAATTCGAAGCAAGATTAGTGTTAGTATAAATGATGAGAACTTTTAATTTTGTTTCATAATCGAATAACGAAAACTTAGTTTGAAATGACTTTTTAACTTTATAGGTAAGGTCGATTTTTATATATTCTTAGTTTTGAACTCATTTAAGCGAGATTTTAAGGAATCGACTTTGAATGTTTCAGTTTGATATTGTTTTTGCTTAATATCAAATATTTACATATAATGGGTCGATGAGGGTCAAAAGGTTAAATGTTTAAAAGTTAAAATGTGTAGAGTTCAAATTGACAACATAAATTTGAAAATAAAATTACAGTTTTTTCAAATAATATGGTATCATCTGAAAATGAATTTCTTGAAGTGCAGTTACTGCGCTGCACTGCAATTACCGCTAATTTAACTCGCTTTTAACTCTTCACTCGCTCAGTTATTTCGGTTTGCATGAAATTTCTATTCTTTTTCTTTAACTGAAAACAGACCAATTTCCTGAAAGTTGAATACAAACTTCTGAACTTTTCACGATACAACAATTTTTCAAAATAAAAAATGAGGGAACTTTTAAAACTTTTTGCACTCTAAATAACATGAATGTATGCCCTTTTTTCAATTTTATTATGCCGATTGACACATTATTGGTTGAGGGTTGTTTGGAAACTCTGATTTCACAAGTTGAGCTATTTTCAGTGAACACAAAATGAATCATAACATATTTGCAAGCATCGTCAATAGTAATTTCTGTTTTGATATAACAATATCAGCTTACATATTAAATTTCCTAAAATAATTTTAAGTTTTGAAGATGACATTGAAATCGGCTTCAATGAAGACAAGTGTAAGCTTTCTCGATATCTTCGCCCAGAACTACTGCTTGTCTATGGACCTCCATGCAAATTCAAAGACGACGCTGTCGAAGGGCTTTTTCTTAAGTTTATTAAACTGTGGCAAACTACTTCAGATCCGTTCCGATCATTCAGCTAACTGCAAATACATTATCACTTTCATAATTTGAAAAATACTGGCGAGAGAAAATTGGCCTGGGTCGTTTGGCGGGAATAATGATCGGGTTTTTCCCAGTTTTCCAACATAAGTTTTTTGGTTAGCTTGATTCAAATCATGCTAAGTGCGGGAACGTGACGGGTTGTATGTGCTGCTCAAAATAAAACGCTAATTGATTGTTTTATTCTTATTCTATCATTCCGCCATTATTATAATGAGGATTTCTGACCGCATATCCTTTTTACACTTTCAACTATCAAATTGATGACAAGGAGGCCACCCAGGGATCGGCAAAAGCTGGGCATCTGGGACAAAAAAGCCTCGACCCAGCCCCAGCAAAATCGTGGCCCATCTCGGTCCAGGCCCGGGCGAAAAAAAGTGACCCAGCGCCTGGGGCAGACCCAGGCGAAAAAAGTAGCTCCGGTGAAAATTCTGGCCCAAGCAAAGATTCTTGCTCAGCTGAAAAATTGATAAAAACGAAAATAATGGGTCGGGCGTAAAAATTAATTGAGACGAAAAACATAAAGGCCTGGGCGATAAGTGAATTAAAGCGAAAAACAAAGGGCCCGGTCGGAAATTCTTGCCATGGCGAAAAATTAATAAAGCTCAAAACAAAAGGCGGGTTATCCATAAAAATGATTAATCAAGTCATATATTGACTTATTTAATTTGGCCTGCTGAACCAACCAATTTTTTTTTGCAATTAGTTTTAATTTTGTATCTGATTGATTTTTAGATTTTTTCTAAGATTTTCACAATTTCTTTATTTTCCAGACTTTGTTCGATTTTTTCCAAAGTCTTCAAATGGATTCGATTTCTCGGATTCGAAGAAGGTGCTAAGTTTTTGGCGCCCACCTCGAGGTCTTGATTCCATCAGACAAAGTTGACGAAGCCAATAAATTTGTGAGAAAAGAAGAATTTAGATAACAAAATAGACAAGAAAATGATTCAATTTTTTTTATTTTCGAGACTTCGAAGAAAAATGACCCAGATGTGGCCCAGCCAAGACTGAGCAAAATTTCCGAAAAAAAGTGGCCCAGATATGGCCCAGATGTGGCCCAGCGCCTTGGCCAAAAAAAGCCTCGACCAAGTCCAGCCCAGATCCAGCAAAATCGTGGCCCAGCCCCAGCAGAATTTTTCAGTTTGCCGATCCCTGAGGACACCTGCGTTTTCTTGATTGTGAGCACGCCAAAGGTAAAAACTAAGAAAGCGCAACAGATTCTAAGCCTTGTCTCTAAAAAACAGAACAAATTCCCTCTAAAGATAGAAAATTATGTCAGTGATTAGAAATGTGAAATTGAACACCAATTAATTCATTTAGTTGACATTGAGTCTTTATTAATAACGACAAACTCCCGGGGATTTGTATCCTCAAAAATAGTCTCTTTTTTGTTTATGAAAAGTCAATCCAGTTAGATTAAATTGTTAAGTGACCCTAACAGGGACTTTCAAAATTGGTCCTGACCGACCGCGGCCACTCTAAACCCTATCTAATAAAAAGCTTTCGCAATCGAATATTGTTGTCAACCATTATTTGTAAGCTTGAAAGTTTGGACATCCTGTTTTTACTATACAGGGTCACCTTTGTTAGATTCAAGATATGCCGAATATCATATACGGTATATCATATACGGTATATCATATACGGTATATAATATACGTCACATGCCCGGGCGCGCCCTTAAGAAACGCTTTCGCAATCGAAGTTTGATTTTTCTCCTTATTACGAAATGTTAACGATCAGGACACCCTATCTTTAATATAGAGAGTCACTTTGATTGGCTTTAAGATATACCGTATATCATATACGTCCCACGCTCTGAAATAAAAGCTTTCGCAATCGAAGATTGTAATTTGCTCATTATGACGTAATGTTAACAATCAGGACACCCTATCTTTTAAATGGATAGTGACTTTTGTTGTATCAAGAATATAAACGTCAAACGCTTTAATTAAACGCTTTTGCAATCCAATTCAGCTATTTTCATTATTTGGAAAGTAAAAAATAAGAACACCCTATCTTGAATATAGAGAGTCACTATGATTGGATGAGAGATATATACTACACAGGACCTGATTCAAAAATTTCTTAATCAAATTTTGTAACTTGCATTATTGCAAAATATCTTTTTATTGTGTTATTTACACGAATTGGACTCCCTATTTTTACTATTGAGAGTCACTTTGGTTGGATTTAGTATGCATTTCACACACAAACATTCATAGTGCAATCGAAATAGATGATCAAGAACAATCAGTGTTGAACTACGGGACATTTAAGAATAAATAAGTAGCGAAGTCAGTCGGTTTAACGAAGGAAAAGTAGTGTGGACGCGATTGAGCCAAATCAAAAAATAACATTTCTCAGATCGTGTTAAAAATGGCTTGAGGTGCGGTTATCGACCTCAGCGAAGAAAAAATTTCATATGGAATTTTAGCCATTTTAACTCCTTGATGTCCAAAACGTCTTAAAATGTCAAAATTATCAACTTTCATTGCTAGGATTACGTCTGAAAAAAATACTATCGACTTCCTCAAAGTTTATGTCCGATGGCTATGACATGAAAATGCGTCAATCGCGTCCACCCTAACGACAAGTAATCACCCCATTTTAACTCATTCAAAACACCGTCAACAATTGGTCGTCGATAATTTTTTGTATATCGATTACGGGGGCGTGCCTGTCCCTTTTACTAGGTTTTAGCCAAATTTTTTTATTTAATTCAGCTTTTGCAAACGACTCATCCGATTGAATTCTTAGATAGCTTAAACAGAGCACCAATTATCTGGTGAATAATTGAATTTAAAAAATTGGTCCGAATCCGACGATTGTTACCAATTTTTTAAGAAACCTAGTAATTTAACAATTTTCAGTAATCTCAGAAAAAAGATAAAATAAATTAGTCCGACGAACCATTTTTTTTTACTTTATTTTTCACAAGATATTGTGCTCAGTTTAAGCTATCTAAGAATGTTATCAGATAAGTTGTTTTTAAAAGCCGAATAAAAGAAAATTTGGCTCAAAACTAGTAAAAAGGACCAGGAGCCACCCGTAATTCATATTACTGTTAAAATGGCAAAAACTACAGATATATGGTCATATCGAAAAATGATCCGACATTGTGATCAATTTTTTCTCGAAACTACCATTTCAGGAAAGGTGCTTGCGCGTGCAATATTAAATGGAAATTTTCAAAAAAATTGTTCACCAGATCCAATGAAATTATTGTCCAGAAAAATTTCCGGAAGTTTGATATGATTTTAACATTTCAATCAAAATAGCGCTACCGAGTGATCGCAACAACAATTTATATGTCATTTTTGAATCATCAGAAATAACGTGAGTACCTTTATTTTGAATTTCATACCACTTTTTTATTGGGCAGCTGTTTTTAGTAGGCTTAAATATTATTATAGCTACATTTTATTGTTTGTGAATAAAATCGTTATACCGTGAAGTTTTTGGTGTTAAATGAGTAACTTAATAAGTAGTTTATCATCTAATAATGGTTGAAAATGATTAAATAAATCGAAAACGTTACCAAAAACGCATGAGAATAATAAGTAGTTTTTTCAGGAATTTTTATCATTATTTTCACCCAGTTTTTAAGCGTTTCCTAGCAATTTTGTGGAATTTTAAGACATCAAAGTGACCTTAAGATATTCTCTTCAATTTATAATATTAATCTTCATTGTTACTGATTTATGACGTATAATAAACTACAAACTATTATACAGCCTTGAACACTTTTCAGTGCCTTCTTTGTGAATAAAGGGCCTTTAAATCATGACCGTGACATCATAAAAGTGGGCTACGCCCAATAATCACGTGATAATGTCAAAGCGAGTTTATATAAGTTCACAGTCGATAAAAAATTCTAGGCATACAATAAACTGTTTTTCTGAAGATATCACAATTTCAAATTGACACTCCTCTAAAGGCGTGATGGCAAATATTTGTGTCGCTAAATATTCCTTGACTTATTCCCAAATGGTAGCCAGTGAAATTGCAAATTACCTCCAGACAACCCCTTGGGATGCAGATTCAGAATCTTCAGATTCAGAAAAGAATTTATATCGATCATTATGCCTGGGTAACTTTAAAAACTTATTCCCTATTCTTTTATCTTTTAACAGGCAAATAAGTTTTTAAAGTGACCCAGGCATAATGATCTATATGATAAAAATGCTTCCTATATGATATCATCGATTAATCACTCATAAAGTAAATAACATCGCAACATTGTCAAATTGATAAAACAAAAGTTACCTGGTAATCATGAAAATTATTTCGAAATTAAAAAGTCAACAAATCTACCTGCATCGCTCTACTTTGAACTTTAGTTTCGGCCAATCAGACAGCAGAAACAAAAAATACGGAATTTTCCTAATTTTTAAAACCATACTTTTCTCGAATTTGGTTCAGTATGCCATCATAATAATAGATATTTATACATTGTTTATCTAATATGGCTTTATCGAGGCCAAACCAGATCATTTTGGAATATTTGCTTGGATAAAAAACTTGAACTTTTAAGTTGAACTCATAATTATTTAAATAATTCAGCAAATTCTGGAAGAGACTCTGAATTAAAACAGCTTCACTCATAAAATAAGGTCATTGTTACTATCAATAAAATAATTTTATCCATTAATAGTTTCTTTTAATTAACGTAGTAAGTTGAATGTCATCTTAGAACGTACCTTTTGTACGTCTAGTGGCCTCTTTCTTCTGAAGAAATATTTGCTATAACAAGTTAGAAATGCTATATACAAGTTGGAAATTATTAATTTTGAATCCAAAAAGAGAAAGTGATAAATGTTTTGGGTCGTTTCATGTATATTTATGGTGACAGCGTTATTCTACTGGAGCACGAGGAGAACAAAATCGCAAATTTACAAGGTTGGTATCAATAGACATTTTGTATACGGTATACATATCAATTTTGAAAGGAATTTTTGAAAAAAATTTCAATACTACCAGTGATCATTGACCACACACAAAAACTATCAAAATAGAAAATTTAACACTTAATCCAACCTTTATTCACCCCGAATTTAGCAGTTTAATTCCAGAGTCCATAAAAGTTGTAGTGAGTGTTAAACTGGGATTTTTAAAATGCAAGCCGAATTTTCGCACGACTTAGGCGCACCTCCCACGAAAAACCGAGAGTAATCAGTCAGCTGGTTAATTTATTTCAAATAAAAAGTATATTTTCATGAAAAGCTAAAAATTTCCTTAATTTTTTTCGAAACTTTTTTTTTTGTTAAGTCACCAAAAGCCCTTTTGTCCAGTTCGCTCCCTAGAAATGACCTGAAGCGAAGAAAATAATGAAAATTACAAAAGACGCTACACTGATATAGTTTTTTAAATATAAGTGTTATTTGTTAGTGAAAATATTCTCTGAAAATTAGCATTCATTCATTTGTAGGGGGGGTCGTTTTGTTCATATAAAGGCGGTCCTTATGGACACATTTGACAGTAAGTGTATTTCAAATTATTTTAAATTGATGATGTACTCGAAATATTTTATTTGTCCAGACAAAAGTTGACATTAAATGCATCAGAAACTTCAAAATAACCGTTTAAGGCTGTCTGAGGTCCTTATTATTTCTCAATTTAGCCAAATTGCTCTAGAAAGTTCAAATACTTTAAAACGAACTTGATTTTTCCAAACACATTATTTGCTACTAGTCTTAAAAGTTAGCTTATCTTTACGGTGCATTTTGACAAATTTGCACTTTTTCAATTTTTTTTCTCTTGATAAGAATCTTTTTGCCACTTCAGAATTTTGGAATAAAAACATTTTCGAACATAAGTTCCAACTTTTGAACTCACTTCGTTTGATCTGATTTTCTTCAGATCGATAATTTTTTTGTTCATAAATCTTCTTTTGAAAAACACTCAAAAAACGCACGGTTGCTATCGAAGGTGTCTAAATTACAGTAAAATTTATTTTGTATTATTTATTAATGAAAAGCGTTAACAAACGGTCTTGACCATCGTTTAAAATTTATTTAATTGGTTTTCATACGATTTCTACGTCAAAATGAAAGATTTAAAATTTTGAAAAAAACGAAAAAAAACCGAAATTCCAGCTCATCGAAAGAAATATTTTTTTCATAAGGTAAATAAAATAAATTTCAAGCGGTGGTCAGGACGGCTTATCAATTTTGCAAGTTTAAGCGAAATAATTTGTTTTTAAATTCTTGTTCAACAAGGGCTTCGAAGGATTTCTCTCAAACCGGAGTTTCATTCGAAAATTTGATTGATTTTAACTCAAAATTAAAAAAAAACAATAACTCGAATATTCTGTAGTTACAAAAGTTGCCTGGATCATGAAACATTACTTTGATGGTATATTAAGAAGAATATATAAACCCAGTAAAGAGTTTTTATCAAGAGCCCATATTGATATCTGTCAAAATGCACCGACTTCCTTAAATAATAATCTTCAACATATATAATTATTTGGACATTTCCGAAAAAAAAATTTGAAACGTCTTTTCTTGGTCACGCGATTCTATTTGAAACTTAAGTACTAATTAAATGAACCATCTGGTTAACCGCGGTCCTAAAGCTGAAATCGGAAAATTTTAAGTGTCGTGAAAGTCTCGGAAGTTGTCTGCGTTTCAGTGTTTAAGAGCTGTTTTATTCGATTTTTGCCTCAGAAGACAGGAAGTATAAAAATTTAAATGCGACCAAAAAATTCCTTAAATATGAATTCCTGGAAACGATAGGAGCAATATCCCCTATTCACACTTTTGTTAATATCCCGGCCCTGATTAGGAAACGTAGTGTGTTTTTAAGTAGTAGGGCCGGGATATTAACAAAAGTGTGAATAAGGGATATTGATCTTGTTGTAAAAACAGAAGATTCTAGAAAAAATTAGAGTTTTTCTATATAAAATATATTTTGATTGCTGGCACTGTTCGTGAAACATTTTTCTGACGTACTGGTGTTGGGTTATCACCATAAAATAAATGTTTGAGAAGTCCGGGAGTCAAACCCAGGTTACGGGACGATCGTCGAGTCGCGCTTACCACTACGCCAACTGCTCATATAACTGACTGGAATATGTTGATTATGGCGCGAAACCTTTCGCCCCAACATAGGCAGACCTTTTTATCTGTGTGTTTTTGAGTTCTTTTTGAGCATACTTTCGAAAAAACCGAAGCAAATTTCTTTAAATTTTTCTAATTGGTCCTTAAAAAATCATATTTCAATTTTGACGTTGAAAAAAGTGCTCAAGTTAAAGTTCTGTATTTGTGTGAACTCCTTTGAAAAACATTTTGAACAAATTTCACAATTTTCTTTCGAGAAGATAGTTTTTCCGACGAACAATAGCCAAATTACAAAGGTTTTCGATAATCCAGGAAAAATATCGCATAATAGAGAAAGCTTGGCATACCACCTAAAAACTGTATGGTTTAATTTATTCAGAAAATTCTATTTTAGCTACTTATACCCCCTTTAGTGAGGTGTTTTGGCTGACTTTATTTGGCGCTCCAGAAATGACATCTAGCTATTTTTGACTTCAGCAAGATTTTTTGTTAGTTATAAAATAAAATAATTTTAAAATAAAAAAATTTTTCATCTCTGGCGCTAACACAGTCGATTGCATAATTGCAGTTTATACTGACGCTTAAATTTGAGATATTTTGATATTCGTTTGTTGCTATTCAGAATTCAATAAGATTACCTTGAGGTGAAACAACGATCTTCAAACCTTGCTCTTGCGAGTTAATATTAATTGATATTCGAGGTACGAATATTTCAAAAAAGTGGTTTATCGCATATAAAAAATTTAGAGCATAGAAAAAATAAATCACCAGTCGACAAAACCTCTCATTGAGTGACGCCTACTAATCATACAGTTTGTGTTGATTGTTGATTCTATAAATTGGCCAATCATAATAGTTTCCAAAAAGCCTTCAAAACAATGTTTGGCTTATTTTATATCGATAATATGTTAATTTAGGAACCATCATGGTGGTTTCATACCCTTAAGGGGGTTTCATACCTAATATGGAAAAATTTATTCGTTCTTGAAAAACCTTAACAATTTTCTCACAGACGAAATCTGTGAAAATTTTAAATAATTTCATTTTTCGCTTTGCTAGATATTGTAGACGACATAAGGGTCAGCGAAAAACATTCAAGTCTATTATCAATTGTAACCTTTTCTCTCAATTTATCGCAAAATCGAATTCTTTTTCGTTAACGAGAACCGCTCTTTGAAAAGCAAATTGCTATCAACACCTCCAATTTCTGTTATCAAGATGCGAAAAAGATATAACTTAAAAAAATAATTTTTGCGTTCTAGTTATAACCCCGTTAATTGATTGGATCAACATCTGATCGTTGACATTATCAAATTATTACTGCGTGAGATTACGAACCGAAAGTCTCTTACTTTTAACACTTTTGTTAGTTACAAGTAAAAAGTGAGCTCTTCTGAAATTTTTTCCAGCCGATACAACCCTCCCCCCCCTTAATTAATTTTCAAGTTTAATAAAATGATATTTTTGAATAATCAGAACAAGTTATAACTTAGAACTGAGTGAGGGTCCTGTCAAAACCTATTTCTGCTATCATCTACACGCGTGTGCCGTGCCATGCCAGGCGTATAAAGCAAAATTATACTGGTTGAGTTATCTGTTTTGTATGGCTCTGGGCGGACCCGTTCTTTGATTCAATCAGAAACAGAGAAGGAGGGTGAATTAAGCTAGATTGTGTGGGTCCGCTGATCCATTATTATCACAGAATATATTTTTAAAATCAATAGTATCTCAATTTTAAGTTGCCATAATAAGTTCAAGTTAAACTTTTGGTTTCTTAATAAACAAGAAACAGATCCCAGTGATCAATTTCACAACCTGACATTCAGAAAATAGAGCTATACCAAACTTATAACTTTCTTGAGAATAATTATTACGCGAATATATCATGTTTATCAAATTTAATTTAATAAGCTTACAAAATTGTTAATGAACGCTGGTTCGACTCCACGGTAACACACTGGAGTGATATTATATCACTGATATTGTATGAGTTATACAGTTGAAGTTAAGCAGTATAAGTTACACAATATAACTTCAGTGTGATATCATGCAGTCGGAGCACCATCCATTAACAATTGTTCAGCTTATATATAATAACTTCAATATAACTTATACAGTAAAAGTTATACTGTATACCTTTATATCGTAACGAATAATCCAGAATAGTTCAAAAATATAATTTTGCATAGTTCAAAATTAGTCGTTGACCCACATTTTACAATATAAGTATAATTTATACTGCTTCTTTAAATACAAATAATTTCAACTAACTTTCTGATGCTGAAAACTTACAAAAATCATGTTGAATAATTCGTCAGAATATATGTTTTTATATTAACCCAGCAAAATTTTGCAAATTACACAATATATTTTAAATAAACGAGACAAAATCTCAGGTCTTGTGCCAAAATAAAAAGCACAGAAAATCAGCGACTAATTAATTTGAAATAAGGCCTGGGTCACAATGTACAAGTATTGGAAAACATTGAAATCTAATTTTTTTTTTCGAGATTGATTAAAATGATTTTTTTTTACAAATCAAATAAGAACTTATCTATGTTTTTCAAACCTAAGTGCCTCTTACTTATGTTTTCATAAATAAATATCTGATCAGTCTCTTGTTTCATTTTTGACCAGCAAAAGGGCTTTTTTTCAATAATTAAATAGAATTAAAAAATATTAACAATTATTTGTTGAAAATGCCCGTCAAAAACCACCTTTTAATTTTATAGTGTACTACTTAAATTTTTATTAAAACATTTTCCTCGCCATTATTTCAATATTTAACTGAAGTTTAATAAATTTATTTAAATTTGCGAAATATTCTCTTATCAAAAAGTTATTTCTAAATGACTTCAATTTCTTGTAAAAAAAGAAAATATAAAGTATTAGAAATCGTATTTTTTTTAAATGTTATGATGTTATTTTTGATCATATTTCATCATATTTTTCGATGATAATCGGTCAAAAACACAATAGAGAACCTAATAAACTGAACAATATTCGCTTATTCAATGTATTTACTTACTGCGCCGCAATTTCAGATAATTTTTCATCAAACTTCATTCACTTTTTGTTCGCTGAAGAGGCAACACAAAAATTTCGAATCGTATTTTTCGAGCGATTTATTTCGTGACAATTATAAAAACCAAACTTTTTCAAAATATAGTATAATTTTTTCCGGCTTTTAAATCATACAAAGCTCAGAGTTTATCCAGTAAAGAAGATAGCTGCGTCCTCCTGTACATCAAAAAGAAGCGACTCAATCAAGCAGTATTCGACTAATTTAGAGAAACTTAAATCGGTAATAAATAGCATCAAAAAGTATTCTCTCTCTAGTAAAAGTTAGAAAAATCAAGTTTGACATACTTTTTTGTGATCACTTCACTCTTTCCCTGTACACTTTCACACATCACTCACAAACCTGCGAAAGAATATATTGAACTGCATGAAGACGAGTTCTATATAAAAATAAGAAAAACTTTGCATAAACATTAAGAATAAAAACGATAACTTTCAACAAAAAGCCTTCTGGCTGTCTCCGAGTTTATCACGCAGTCTTAGCAAAACTTTCATTTATCATCCATCGCATCACCTTGAGAATTATAAGTATTTTCCATTAGTCCTAAATCGTCTTACAAATCGTATGTCCAAAAAAGTAGCATAAATCTGAAACATTGAACAATAAGTATATGAAAAATTGATCATAAAAAGTTCGAGTAATCAATCTTGGTTGAAGCTGCCAGTTAGCTTCAATTTTTTAAGTTGATTAATTTGAAAAAAACTCTTTACCAAAAATGCACAAATTTGTCAAATTGTGGGAAATTAAAAATACCAGAGTGTATTTTCTCTCTTTATTATTACTATTAATATTTTTTCTAATCGTAAAAAGAATCATAATAAACTGTTCTTTAGCAAATACACAACGGATAATTACATATATAAGTACAACTGACAATCTTAAGGGATAAATCAGCATTTTTCTTAACTATAAAATTAGAAGTAAGAATCTTTGCCACGTAGCTAAAAATGAAACGTGCGCCAGTCACTGCGAATCTCATTTTTTACGTAGCATTTCAAACAATTTCAGAAAAAATAGCAGTCACAATTATCTCGAGCGGCTGCTTTTCAGTACACACTTTTCCAGCCTAAATAGGCCAACTTTTCGCAAAATGTTATTTCGGTCTGAGTCAATATATTATGAAAAAAGTAATGAGTTAAGAATTTTCTCTGAACTTGACTTCCACATAGTCAAAATCGTTATGGTAACTTTTCAATACATAACAATGTATCAATACTGTAGTTTAAATAAAATTAAAAAATCGTTTCTTGACCACTCAAAAACTAATCTAAATTTTAAAACGAGCCTTCTGGTACCAAAAACACGTTTCACAATTAAGCACACTCTATCCATAATTCACCTATATTGGCACTTCAAAGTTATTAAGTTTGCCAATAATGAAAATCATAGTAATAGTAATTATAGTAAGATGAATAATCTTGTTGCTCCCCCTCCTGGAGGGTCAAATAGTCAACTGGCACCGTCCATCGAAAATCGTACTGGTGGGTCTAAAGCTGCAGTATCTTTTGCATCAGTATCCAAAAATCTGCCGCCAAAAATACAAGTCAATCGTGAATTAACTTACGGTAATATTCTTTTGAATCTCCTAAATAAATTAAGAATGAAAAATAATTTTGAAATTGACAATTTTAGCAATATAAAATTTTCTAAAGTTTCCCAGAATCTATCTCTGAATATTATGTATAAAAAAACCGCCACTATTGCTATAATTCGTATTAACACTATAAATATAGGCCTTAATGACAATCAAGCAAGAAACTTTCATCAAGGTTTTTCGCGTAGCAATGAATCGAACCAAAATCGCAATCCTTTGGATAATAATGCTGAGGACCCGGAAGGGGCCGCCGGCAGAATTTCTCCGTGTAATCGATATCATGAAAATAATAGAAACGCGCCACCAAAACAACGTTACGCCTACGGGTATGACAATGATCAAAAAAATGACAATGGTCGTGATAATAATCAGCAAAATCGATCTGAAAATGTTGCTAGAGGGGGGTCAAACAGTAACAATGGGTCCTATCAAAATAGAGGACAAAATCGAACAATGCCATATCAAAATAATCGTGGAAATCGGGGCAATAATCGGGGAGGTTTTCAAGCTCAAAATCAAGGCAGTGGACGAGGTAAATTTTTGTATTCGATTTTTTCAAATATTATATCGTCAATAAATTCAAATTTCTGTAGCAAAAATGTAGAAAGCATTCAATTTGAATTTTTTGTCGATACTTTGAAATTATTAAGCAGTCATGACGACATTTTTTGCGCAGTTGAAGGTTCTAGAAACCACTTTGCGAAGTCTGACTGGATTAGGCAAACTAATCAAATAAAACTTTCTTGTACCCTAACCACGCTTTCCCTAGCTAACATGAGGGGGCGTGGAAATTCCCGTCAAGCCATTCCATTTTCCCGTGACAATAATTTCAAATATAATAAAGAACGATATTCCCGAATGAGAGAACAAATCCCATTCTCTATCAGCAAAGAATTTGAATATCGAACACGACTTGATTTTTCTGCTGAAAATGAATTTATGTCTGATGACATAATTAATTCTCCAAATAATGAAGTTTTGCACACCATCAAATTACGACCGGATACAAAAGGTTACACTGCAACTCAGTGTTTAAGAAATAACAGTACCCCTGAATGCGATGTCAAAGTTAGATTCACTGAATCTAAGGATCATGCTTTGAGCGTGTACTTTATGAGTAAATTCGAGTACAGCAAATTCGTACTAAGAAACAATGGGATTATTTGTCGAACTGATAAGGCCTGGAAATTCGGCAATTCCCCTTTTATTACTGCCCACTGGATTTTGAACGAGGACAACAGCCTCACGTTTTTAAATTCCAGTAAAAATCACTATGACCAATTCATGATTGACGCTCAATTATGGAATGATCAGTTAGAATCCACTTGGAAACAAGTTTGGGATTTCTCACCGACCTTTGCGCAGAGAACTGAAAAGGGGGTCAAGGCTCTTAAAGACATGATTCACTATTCAAAGTGCAGCATGGCCTGGGCTGATGCTGAACCCGACCGTAAAGAATTTTGGGGGAAAAATTGCCAACTTTATGATGAAAATTTATTATGTCTCAGAAAAAATGGTCTAAATGTGCGTAATTTACACCAAAAGCTTTCAATCGCTTGGTCAAAAAACCTTTTTTCTGTTTCTGATAACGAATTCGATGAAGAAATTGAATTCTATAGTAATGAGTCCAAAGAAAAAGTACTGAAATCAGAAATTAAAAAGCAACCAATTGAAAAAAATCACATGGTTGCATATAAAATTCAAGGCAATAAAGTGGTGCCTAAAGACCAACCTCCCAAAAAAGTGACCCCAAACGCTGCAATCAAAAATATCAATAGAAATCTCAGTGGTCAAATTTCGCAATCAGTATCTGTCCACGCAACCCACCTTCAGCAGCTCACCAAACGTCGTGAGTGGCTACAGCAGCATACTCTTGCCAATAACATTTTACTCAAAAATCAAGCCGCTACGGTTGATAGAGTAAACTCGATTTTTCAAGTTCAAAATCGAATAATAGGTGCAACAGCTGATATCGGGGCTACCTTATTTTCACGTCAAGAAAATCTTGATAATATTGAAAATTTTGCTGATCGACCCAGAATTAAGGACAATAGAGTAGCCATGACAGAAAAGGCTGAACTTGACGTTGCATATATGCTGTTTAAAAAGCATGATATGAAAGTTCAAGAGCCTGAGGCTATAACTCTGCCATCTGAAAATGATTTTGAAAGTGAAGGTATTCTCCACGAGGAGGCCGACACTAAAATTAAAAATTTACAAAAAATTGTCAAAAAGCCAAAAATGCCCAATCTGAACCCCATCTCTCCTGACACCGAATCCCCCCCTTCCCCCCCCCTTGAAAAAATGGAAACAGATAATGATCAAGATTCTGAAAACAATCCCGCTGATCGATCACTCAGCAGTGCGGATAGTTTTAAAACCGTCAAAAGTAGCCTAAATAGTGAAAAAACGCCCACTGGTCCACCAAAACTAACGCGTAAAATTCTAAAAGCACGTAATAAAAGTCGAGAAACCAAGAACCTACTGTACAAATTGATCAAAATGGTTGGTACTGCTCAAAATGATGATTCTGATGAAATGGAATCTAATGAAGGACTGGGTGCTGCTACTGCTGACGATATCGACGACAAATTGAGAGCGATCTCCGTGTCACAATCTACCTCCAGAAACACCCCGGAGGGTACTCGCAGCAAAAGTAAAAAACGCAATGCCACACCCCTTAATCTGCCTTTTGGTGGAACTGGTGACGCTCCTACCGAAGATCCAAACCAAACCAAGAAGATCAAGGTTGGCCTGAATGTTGTCAAGGTGTTAAAATACATTGACGGAAAAAACCTACATGGCGATGAAAAAACTACCTTGAAAAGACAAGCTTTTATCAAAAAACAGCTTCTCGAAACATTTAGTAAATCTGAGAGTACAGTACAACAGTGGGTATGGTGCTGTACATACTACTCTTCTCAGATAATTCAGGAGGTTAAATCTAGGGCTGAGGCATACAAAATAAAATTTGCTGAAGATAACACTTTTAAACCGGGTTACACTGATACTGAACTCCTTGGTCTTGCTGAGGAGATCGCTCACTTTGACACAGTAATCCATGACCCAATTTTCACTAGTGAAGTTACATCCATTAGAGGTACCCCTGGGTGTGTTGTACCCACTACAAAAACAAAACTTGTAATGGAATGGATTAAGGAATTTATTCATAACGATACGCCGTGTAAGGCAAAAACTCATTTTGGGCAAGGTATAATCGGCAAATACAATTTTGGCGACTTTGCTAAAATTCTCAAAACTTTTGCTCGTGATAATGACCCAAATTTTCCAGAGGAACAATCATTTGAAACCGGTGATGATGAACCTAACACGCAGGTAGAAATCTTAAAAATTGTGGCTTCATTGGAAAATAGAAACAAAGAGTTTTTATTAAACACACTTATTTTAGTAAATGGTGATATAGTTAATAATTCTAAAGCCAGGAAATATTATGATAATGTAGTTAAAAATCTTGAATTCTGTTACGACTACATCGGTCGTATCCTTGTTAATCTGTCTGACTATCTTGATGACACGATTTTAGACAAAATTTGTATTAAAAGTAATTCGATACAACATATGAAATACAATTTTATAATTGACTCTATAAAAGCTATCATTGATATACAAGATAAATTCTTTATACGAAAAAATATGAAGAAAGTGTTTTTTGAAGACGCCTTGTCACACTTAAATCAGCTTCAAGTTTTAAACAAACTGATTAAACTTTTTGAAGAAAACTTTTGCTCAAATACTAAACCGGATCTGTACTATAGTTGCAACTTTCATTATGAAAAATTGTTTTTTAAAAATGACTCAAATAACGGCATGGGTTCTACAAATCCAGAAAAATCCTATTCCAATTCTATATCAGAAAATGTGCTCATTAAAAATAAACTTCTTAAAATTCGTGAAAAATGCACAAAAAAAACAAATGCGATAAATCTTATAAAAAAATTTTCAGTAAAAACTAGAATCAGAAATCAAAATATCAATTTTCAATCGCGT
The DNA here is from genome assembly GCA_004367855.1 of Oikopleura vanhoeffeni. Classification (NCBI taxonomy): domain Eukaryota; kingdom Metazoa; phylum Chordata; class Appendicularia; order Copelata; family Oikopleuridae; genus Oikopleura; species Oikopleura vanhoeffeni. Next base: position 19,297 of record SCLH01000515.1, on the reverse strand, counting down.
AGCAAATATTATTGTGTATATCGTCCGTTTTATTATTTTTATCGTTGTTTATGCTGTAATCAATCAAGTCCTGCTCAAATTGGAATCAAAACGTCGCAATGTCACTTCTCCCCTACAAAATGCTCTGGGTTAGTATCATATAATGATAAAACAATTGCTTCCGTTTTCAGTAAATTTAGCTCCATTAAAAAACAAAGGGCTGAAATCTTTCGAAGAAATACTCGCTTTTTTAAAAACAGACCTAGTCTAACAAAAATATCAGAAAACTATCAAAAATTCATTGAATTTAACGATTCAAGAAAGCCTGATTCTTTTAATTCGGCCGTAGACGAACTCATAAAAGAATATGGCTTCAAACTTGACGGCATTGCTGTCGATTGTGAAAAAAGTGAGAAATTACGTAACAAAAAATGCTCTAAGAACCCTAGAAACAAAACTGATAATGTCAAAATCTCTTTTGACGACACGCCGCAAGACAATGACAGTAGTATCAAAATCTCGAAATTTGAATCAGCGCCTAAACGTGCTAAAAATTTGATTTATAGTAGTGATAGTAATAATAAAAACGACAGAATCATGTCTGGCTGTCCGCCACTTGACAATGACAGTAGTATCAAAATCTCAAAAAATGAATGTTTATTTAAACACTCTGAAAATACGACCAATAATAAAAATTTGAATTTTAGCCCATTGCAGAAAGATTGTCCCGTCAATTGCAAAGAACTCACGACTCCTTTCAAATATGAATTTAAGGATAGGTCTGACGAGAGTAAAAATGGAACAATTTTGCCTCATGAGTTCACTAATGAGACTCCAAAAATAACCGAAAATAATGATTATGAAAGCTTTTACAGCAGTATAGATAATAATAGAGTGAGCCCTACTCATTATAGTGATTGTGATTCTGATATTATAGTAAAAAATCTAAACATTGATGAATTTTATGATAACACCTACGCAAATATAAATCATCATGATCTAAGCGTCAATCTAAAAAATGCCTTAAATGTCGATGATGATATTTTTAATAAACAATTATCGGACAAGTCTTCTATTTTTTCTGATAACGAGAATGATGATCATGACTCAATTGAGTATTATATTCAGAATAAAGAAAAAAATTCTAAATTTATCCCAGCTAAAGCCAATTGTGATGACTTTGTAAATTGGTTTACTGAAAAGGGTCATTCTGAAATTAGGGTAGGTGATGGTATAGTCTTTCTAAAAGATATAAAAAATGAGCTCGAAACTCTCAGATTGGCTTTTGAGTTGTACAATAAAAAATTAGTAGATAAAAGTATGTTCTATAAAAGATCGATGGGTTTTCACATACCTTTCAAAGAACCTGCTTTGGAGATTTTCAAAAACCGACAAGCCAGTAAACTGTACAATTTTAGGACTGAATTTCCGATCGATCCTGGCGACTATAATCCTAACACTTTTTATGTTAAACCTCCAATTCGTAACATTGCTCACAAGGAAATAAATGATTGTGCCAATTTAGATTTTATGAACGTAAACTTGAAGTCAGCCAATTCTAACAAAATTGAAAAACTGACCAAAATTTACAATCAGACTCCCGTTATTTTATTAAATGAATTGCATTTAGTAGCAACTCACGCAGAACTAGTTACTCCAGCAGGTTATAAATTATACATCGGTAAACCTGATTGTAAAGGCATTGTGTATAGTGCTATCTTGGTTAAGGAAGAATTGTGTGAATATATTAAACAAATTGAAGTACCGAATTTCTTTTGCAAAATTCAATTTACGCATGAGAATTTTAAAATATTTTTTATTAGTGTATATAGACCCTGCAATGGTTCGAAAAAGTATGAATACGCAGGTGAAACAGTTAGCTCGTTTTATGATAAATTGAAAATAGTGTGTAAAAATACTAGTAGATTTGCATGTATTGTAGCAGGTGACTTCAACACACACTTTTCTAGAAAAAATAAGGCCTTTTCCAAGAAAAAATTGGAAAAATTAAATAATTGTGTAATTGGCTATAAAAATATGGTGAAAAAGGCAACCTACAGGCGTTTTGACAAAAATACAAATACTCCCTATGAATCCTGCATTGATGCGGTTTTTATTAAGGGGGTTCAACTTGACGGATTTTTTCACCTCAACCTTGCAGATGAAATAAGTACTGATGGGCATCTAGGGCAAAAGGGCCTAATAAATTTTGACATTGACTTTGCCCAACTTAAGCTAATGAGCTTCTCTAGAAAACACGCATCTGATGAGCAGATTCATAATAATTCGGCCAAAACATGGGCTGTTTTTAAAGAAGTTCTAAAAGATGATTCCCTCATTTTAGAAGATCGTAACAAAAAATTAAGTTGTCTTCTTGAGAAGCTGGTTGACTTAACTGAGCCTGAAAGTATTATAGAAAGAAGGGTCGGGTTTTTTAAGAGTATCTTGTCGCAGACCACTATGGATTGGCGGAATAAGATGAATTTTCTTAGAAATATAAAAAATTGTAATCCGGGGGATCTATACATTAAAATGGCTTTTAATGAGGCCAGTAAAATGTTCCATAAACTATCAAAAATTGATAAAATAGCGAGTGTTACTGAGGCTGAGGGTGTGGAATTTCTAAACGACCAGGAGTTTTTTAAGGTTAATTCGAAATTAAATAAAAATAAAACACAGTTAAATGAGTGCCCCATGTCGGCCGACGAAATTGCGGATGGTTTTAACGCCCTCCAATGGGACAATGACATCAAAATTGATGGTAAAAAATTTGAACGTAGAAATTGTGTCAAAAATGACACAAATATTCCTCTTTTTTCGCTAAACAAGATCACGTGGGAGGGTAAAAACAAAAGGTTTTCACTTTCGGCCGCACTGAAAACCTGCAAAAATAATAGCAGAGGACGTTCTGGCATAACTAAGAGAATTTTGGCCAATTTGACAACAAATTACGTAAAAGTCATGACGGAACTTGTCAATTCTTCACTAATCAAAGGTACGTATCACGCATTCTGGAAAATTTCTAGAGTAACACCTATTCCAAAAAAAGGAAAGGATAAAAATAACATTAAGAGGTGGAGGCCTATTAGCGTTGGGGATGTTTTAGGGACCTGTACTGAAAAAATAGCGGCTGCCCAATTAATGCATTTTTTAGAGAAGAATAACTTAGTTCACAAAAACCAACACGGTTTTAGGAAATCTCACAGTTGCTCGACAGCTATTGCTGAACTGACCAATCTGATGAAAAATAGCAATAATTTCAAATATGTAGTCTGCCTGTTAATTGACTGTAAAAATGCTTTCGGCAGTCCGGCCCACTCGACCATTTTAGAGACATTATATAATTTCTGCACTAATACTACTTTTAACTGGTTTGGCAGTTTTTTATGTGAAAGATCATTTTATGTTCAAAAAGGATCTGAACGTAGCAGTCTGAGAACTCTACCAGAAAGGGGGGTCCCCCAAGGGTCTGGGTCTGGTCCCATCTTATTTTCTAGAGTTTTTAATTTGGCCCTTGAAAAAGTTGAAAAAAACTTTCCAAATGTTATTATAACTGCTTACGCCGATGATTTAGGATTAACGATTATGGCCAACGATGAGAAAACGCTTGATGAAACGATAAGTAGAGTTTTTGATTGTATGCATGAGGCTTTGGAAAGTATTGATACAATGGTTGCTGGGGCAAAAACTCAAGGCTTTGTAGCAGGTATGTGGCCTGAGGGCAAAAAAATCATTTTGAAAAATGAGGAAATCGAACTTGTCGATGAACTATTATATTTGGGGGTAAGAATAGGAAAAAATTCGAAAACTATAGTTGATATAGAACCACAATTAGTTCACATAGAAAAACGAATTATCGCGGCTTCAAATAAAGTGCTTATGATGAGGGACTATGGCACAAAAACACAGCTTATTCGCCTTTATAATAGTTTTGTAGTTGGGTACTTTTCCCATGGGCTTGACTGTCAGCCACTACTTAGCGAAAAATGGTACTCTCGCTTTCAGAAAATCGTCTGCAACTTCTTAAAAGTTATGCGACGAAAAACTTTTGCCATTATTAAACAACCCGTTGCTCAAAATGACCTATTAAAAGCTGAAGGCATGAAAAATATGTATAATGGTCATTCTTACTTATTAGCCAGTAGAGCTGGAAATATTTTTATGGAAGAAAAACCTGTTGATTTATTTAACCTAATTAAAGAATGTTTTATTCAAACCGATGGCTCTTATGCCTTAAATCCTTTCTCAAAGAACACTTTTGTAAGTGAGGCTGAGAGAAGTAAAATGATGTTTTCTAACCGATGTGGGCTGTATGCCACAAAAATGATAATACCTGAAAAATTTAAAAAAGAAAAAAATAATCCGCGTTTTCTCAATACGTGGCCGTATTTCTTGATTGATATCTATAATAAACAACCTGATGTGGTTAGAAGTAATTTGGGCACTTTCGCATATAAAAATGAGTGTTCTGCCTATTTTTACTCAAAATGTCAACACCCCTATAGAAAAAGTATAAAGAAGTTAGAAAAAACTTGTAAAAGATGTGACCCACCTGATGCAAAAGATGAATCATACTTAAAAATTTTAAACGAACGACGCACTGTAAACCGATACCTGGTCCCTAGAATTTATGAATCTTGTTATGAAATTGACTCTTTTAGAACCGTACAAGAGCATCGGTTATTAATTTATCATAAACAAGCAGAATGTTTCAGAAAGCAAAATAGAATGCATAATTTCAATGCTAAAAAACTGCTTAAAAAGTATAACAATGAGATTTTGGACTGGTACCCCATTAATATGCTTGGGGAAATAATTGGGGCGGAGGTTGACAGAGGCCTTGTCTTTGATAGACCGCTTGATTTCAAATACTAAAAGAAAACTTTTTTCTATTTTTTCTATTTTTTCATGCAAAGGTGTTTAAGTGTATTCTTTTCTGTTTTTTGCGCGTATGTTTACTTTACTATACTATATTATCGTTTAAGGATAATCATAACTGTGAACTTTTCTAGTGGGAATCAGTGTCGAAACTCTGAAATACGCCAAGGATGAACTGCATTTGGATTATGACGACATAAATTTACTATACTTTTATCAACTTTCCAGCAAAAAGATTCTGAAATATTCTATGAATACCTTTGATCGTGCTCTTTGCAAAAAATGGGTATCTATTATTCCCATTCATAAAATTATCTCGGCCTCTCAAATCAGAACAATTATTGATTATGACGGGCTATGTATTCCAAGTTTTAATAAAAATGACAAGCTCCTTACATTACAGGGCGCTGAGATTAAACATGTTTTTTGTGACCAAAAAATATGGCCTGAAAAAACACCCCGTATAATGTTTGAAAGTGCGCTATGTCTGGAATGCAAGACAAAAATTTTGAATGAGACTAAGGGATTTGATCTAGTTAAAATCATTGAAAGTGGCATTTTCAGAGAAATTGGTATTGCAATAACAACTATTGCGAGAGTACAAGAGACAAAGGGCTCTCACTTTTATACGTTTTTATGGCCTGAAAAAAGTGTTCATGCAATATTATTTACATGTACCACCTTTCAGAACAAAGTCAAAAGTGGTGGAATGATGGATCTGAACTCAGATGACTTGATGCAAATTTATGCAGAGTTCAAACGAGAAATAAATTTTAATATCAAAATGCCGCAACTTCTCATAGAAGATGTCGGACTCAGAGAATTTTTAATTACCTCTGGCAAAATCGAAATTAGAAAAATTAAAGCTGAAGTTGATCCCTTCATTTCCCCTGATACATCAGGTGACATTTCCGATGACACAGATTTTAAGATTATTTTTGAAAAATTTGATCAGGTTAACGACCAATCTATTATGCCGAGCATTTTTGCTCCATTTACAAGATCATTCCAAGATGCTAAAAAACTAAGTTTCATTGAAAACTATAAAAATTTTAGTGAGAACATTTTGTCTACTGCTGTCGGCACCACCAATAGTAATGATGATAATCGTCAGCGTACCTCCTCTAGGAAAATTGGCAGAATCAATTATGATATCGATTCGCTGAAAATTCTTAGACGAGATGCGCTAAAAAACTTTGAAATTGGGGGGTTTTATTATGAAAAACACGACTTATCAATTACAGCCTTGGACTTAAATAATAGTAAAATTGAATCCAAAATTGAAAACGAAATTATGCGTATTAAGGCTGCCAAAAGGAGCTTTGAATTTCTTGACCTTGAACTAGGTTCTATGAAAATTGAAATCGATGAGTTTGCAAAATACTTGAGAGATAAGGGACTTGAGAAAGATGCAGATCTAACTCAAATTAACAAAAACTTTTCTACCACGCATTTGCGTAGGTGTGAAATTGTGACACTTGAGCAAAAATTAAAAATGTCAAGATACAACTGTATCCACTCTGTCAATATTACTAAAAATGAAATGATAAGTAAAGATCTTAATGAGATCAGAAACATTATTTTTATGATAGGCAACACTCTGGCCATCAAGGTTGATGAAATTGAAAATTACTTTAGTGGTGACAATTCACTGGACAAGATTCTTGATCAGGAGGATTTGGGGGTAAATAATCGTATGTTCACTTCTTATGGTAAATCAGTTAAAAAGTATTTTAGTGAAACAAGCAACAAAATCAAATTTGAAATAAGATCCACAATTGAGAATTTGCTGTCACAATATCGGGGTCATATTGCAATAATCAAAGAGATGGATGACATCGCTGATAATAATAGGCTAAATGACCAGGATATTGCGGCGCAACATCTTAACTTAATCAAACTATACAATGGGAAAAATATTAATAGAAGTCACACCTTCTCATGGTCTAGTTTTGCGGCACCCGTGCTACCTGACCTAACCGACCTGTCCAGTATTGACACCTATGATAGTTCTAATGAAATTACAATGGCTAATAAAATAGGCATCAATAGTGATAAAAGCGGCCTAAATACGATTAACTCTAAATTTAACAAAAATAATGATTACTCGGCCCTTGACTCGATAACTGAAGGTTTTCAAGCTGAACAAGGTATCACCCAAGACCCTATTAAAGTGAACAAAGTAATCTTAAATGATTCTTCATTTGAGATTAACTCGACTAAAATATGTATAAATGGTAAAAAATATCTCAGAAAGTCGCGCTTAGTCTTAAATGAGGCAATACCTTTTAGAACTGCTAAACCCATCTCTAATAAAAGACAGGCTGTCGAAGAGCCATGTACTTCATCAGATAAAAATTATGCAGAAGCTACGGAGATAAGCTTGTTTGATACTAACAAAACGTGCAAAAAACCAAGATATTGTATGTCGGATTCAGACGAAAATTAACTAGAAAATGGAAAAACAGGACAGGACAGGTGTTACCATTAAACACTTTTCCTGTCTTTTTTATTGCCTTCACCCTATCCTATAGAAAAAACTATCAATGATCTACTGATTGCTTAATTGATCAATTAAAACTTTTTAATTGATTTTTAATTGATTTTTGATTGATTTTTTATCTTTTATTCGGGTTATTTGATGGTTAACTATCAAGCGTTTTTTGCAAGTCTTATCTCTCTCCTTTTCATTTTTTGTCGATCCGTCACTATTTTCGATTAGTCATATGAGTCATATACTACGCCTCACATATTGTGAAGTAATTAAAATTGAAAAACACACGTTGGTGACCCCATGACTCATCAAATTATAAATCGAGAAATTCAGAGATCCTTTTTTCACCGCAGAAAAAAGCCTTTTTCACCGCAGAAAAACGCTTTGAATATAAAATCACCACACCCTGATGATCGTATCATGTTTTCATTTATTGTTATTTTACTAATATGCCAAAAATATAAAAAATATATTTTTTCACCTCTCCCTGTCATTCGTTACTCATCACCTGCTATCTTACTCTCACTGAAAAAGATGAAAAAGAAATGCCAAAAAATCTGCCATCCGATATTTCGGTGTTGAGAAGTAAAATTTATAATAAAATCATCGCTCATATGAAATACTGCCTTTTGTGCACACACCGTGTGTCTATTTGTCTCCTTGCATTATTTTGCCATATAAAAGTAAAAACCACAAAACATAACCATTCGTACGAGTCCCGAAATGATAGGTTACCAATGTTGGATAGCAGTATAATATATATATATCAAAATTTTTATGGAATTGTTTAGATGTTTGACCATCGTCTCATTTTTATGACCCGTACAAATCATTAGAAAAGTTTTATCTATTTTGAAATAATTTCAAATATATTTTTATTGTTTCTTTACTATCTTGGGACATAACACAGTTCGTTATAAATTATCAGTAATAAGAAAAGAAATTTTTTGTGATGTGACTGAGTATTAATAAAATAAGCAAACATAAAAAGTATTTTTCTGGAATGAATTCATTTAAACAAAAAGGGGAGTCTATATTCTAGATTCTTTGTAAATTAAATGTACATAGCTATGTGATTTATATTTTCTCGCATATTTGTTATAAAAAATGGGCAATTTTAGTATACTTTTGAAGAAAAAAAACGTTGTGACTGAAACATTACGCTGTATTATTTTCTAAGTAGAGTGAATCTCACCCACTAAAATAATATCTATAATTGTTTTCTCATATATAAAAACATTTTTATAAATGTTATCAAGGAAATGTACATAGCTTTTTTGAGACTGGTGAGAAGTAAATGTACATAAAGTGTGAGGAAAATAAATTGTACATAGCTGTTTTTACTCTCTTTAGTATTTTGTACATATAAAGTAGTATGATAATGAAATGTACATAGCTTTGAAGAAAATAAATGGCTAATTAAATGTACATAGATGGGGAGCTGAAGAAATTGTACATAGACTTTTCTTACGTATTCTTTGTGTACTAGTAAAAATATTATTCACGATATGCAATATGAAAATTCTTTGAGTAAATGATCTTTTGATCTAGTGTAATCAATTGGAAAAAAGAAGGGAAAAATCTTACGCCTTATAATCAATATATGGTACATGTTTTATACCCAGTCACTTATCTCGCAGGAAATAGTATTTTCACACTTCAGGCAAAAAATAAACTCGGATTCTTCGCCAAATTGTGAAAAAATCTTTGTTTTGAAAAAATACCTCTTATAAAGACGATGGAATTTGTCAGTTCTTAAGTCGAAATTTTTTCGTAAAGTCACTGCAACTGAGTTAACCGCAACCATTCGTTCGATAGATTTATAAGTACCACCCATTGATAATAAACGCTGCAATAATTTCGACTTGTGGCCAGTATCTGAATAAAAAGTTGGTGAAAATGTACAATTAATTTGTATTTCTCATTTATGTCTTTAGGGTGAATTATGTCCTCACTTATTAGTGAGATGTACTTATTGGCCAATATAAGTAACAAAGTTTTTCGAATAGACCATACCAAAAATCTGTTTATTACGAAAAAATGGAATAATCTCCCAGATTTTAACCTTGTATATAAAAAAAACTGTTTTTAATAAAGTACCTTCGAGAATGTGGGTGCCCAAATTTTGAGATTTTAAATCGATATTGTATCCATCTTGTAATAAATTAATACGATTCTCTCGATCGCTCTCCAACACAGCCTGATAGAAAGTCATTTTCGATCGCATTTTTACAAGGCATTCTGATTCTTCACTTCGCATACATATTGGTATAGGACACACGTCCAAATTTGGTACCCAATCTTCATAAATCCCGTTGCCTTCTTTCCAGTATTAACCCAATATAATTTATCCATCATCGAAGCAATGATTAACCAGGATTTTTACATGTTTTTGCAATCGCCTCAGCTTGGGGCATTGTATGAATCAAAAGATGGTCACTCTGGCATTCCTTGTTGAATTCCAACTTTCTAACACATAGGCGTGCTTTCCACAATAAGTCGTTTTGCCAAGGCATCTGATTGGCTTAAAATAAAAATAAAATGAAATACCATGAAATTAATATGAAAGTATTTTTCATATATAAAAAAGCTAAGCCGCTCTGCCATGACATCCGATTAACTCATAAACAAGTTTTTCAATAAAATAATGAAAAAATAAGAAGAAAATGAGAAAAGTTTTTGAATCGGCTCTCGGCCTTCAAAATCTATAAAAAATATGAATCGGCCTTCAGCCTTCAAAAACTTACCAGAAAAAACCGTGTAAGTAAAATGAAATTATTTTCATAAGAAAAATCTCTTGAAAATAGTAAATCAAGTAAAATATAAAAAGACCTCTAGTTTCTATATGGTTATATCACTTATTATATCTTATATAATCAATTATATATTTTTCATTACTTATTACTGAAGTAATTATACTATATTTTATTGGATTGACTTATATTGTATTATATCATTTTACTATTCTGTGAAAAATAAAAATTAGATCAATTCTCAGCCTTTTTCAGCTTGTTTATTTTCAAAAATAAACATTTGATAAAACTCACCTTCGGAGCGAACTTTTATTTTGAATTATTGTAGCCATATTGGAAAAAATGACTTCAATATCTTCCTCGTAAAAATTACTGCAATTATTGGCTGCAAACATCAGTTTCAAATTTGATACAAAGGCAGTATATCGTCGCAACAAGTCTTTTGAGGGGGAACTTGAGCGACAAACTGTTCTTATAAAAACCAAATTGCCATTATCATTCATTTGTACAGGATAAGAACTTATCTTCGCAAGAGTCAGAATATTCATGCGAGTCAGATTTCCTGATAATCCTGGTTTGCCGTTTCCCACGCAAAAAACCACGTAATCACCTTTTTGAGAAAAATCTGCAAATTCATGTCGGTCCATTGTGAAAGCTGTTAAATTGATTTTATCGGTATTGTTGCGTAAATCCAAATATGTCGTATAAATTATAGTCTCGCCGGTTTCAACATTTGTATCAATTTCCTAAAAAAATTCGTAATTCGTAATATGTAAAAAGTTTTGTCTAAACAGACTTTTTTGATAAAAAATTTTTTAAGCCATATTAAAATATAGCTCATATTCACTATACGGTGCAAAAAATGGAGAATAGAAAATAATTAAAAAACTTTTTGTATAAATTAAAACCCACCTTATTACCGGTTTCATAAATTCGGTCTAGCAACTGTGCTAAAGTACCATAAGCTACACCACTTCTCAAACGATAACAATGTATGTCAACCGATACATTTCTCTTCGAACATTTATCACAATCAGTCGTAGCGTCGCAATTTTGGGAAAAAACATTCGATCGAGCGCAAAAATTGCTATAATCTGTCCATTGACAAATTTGCCATGGAATTAATAAATTCAGGCGCGTTGGGTAGTTGTAATACACCAACCAATCTAACATAGCGCTAACTGCATCTATGTCCATGCATTTATAAGGGTCTCCTGGGACGAATAATTCGGAAGGCGGCATACTAACAACTTTTTGTCGGGATATGGCAAATTCGAGTCTTATCATAGGCTTTGGAAATATTATGAAAAACAAGTGTTTTATATAAAATATTTTTTGCTAACACACCGTTGTCCTGAAAATATACCGTTTTTAGAAAAAATATGCTGTTATTGATTGTTATTACTTTTACTCAAAACTTTTACTTATAGAATAACGGATCAAAAAAGCCTCAAACAGATAAGTCATGGACATTTTTTATCTGGAATCGTTATCAATAATTTGGAAATATTACTCGATTCAAATTATTTTTAGTAGCTAAATTTGTCTTTGTTTTTACATACACTATAGATGTATATTATAAATAAAACCACGCCTTAAAGTTTTTAGATCTACAGGAGTTTCTGTTCCGTGATAAAGGTGGAGGTCGTCTGAGTGAAACATATGATAGGCCCATTGTAGAAACTTGGGCTGTATATAGGAACATAAAAGAGGGTCGTAATTGTCAGGAATATTTTCTTGAATAAAAAAATCATAATCTGGTGAGTATACGGTAAAGAGCTCATTGTAAGAATCAATAACTTCACTTGTGGAGGGCCTATAAAATACTAATTAGTATTGTTCTTATCATTATATGATGCGTTCACAATATCATTATTAGTATTTTTCATAAAAATTATTTCCCATTTGAATTTTCAATAAAAATTAGAGTCATTTTGAATGACTATGAAATAGATGAATAAAAATAATTTAAAAATATATGAAAATATATATAAATAACGGATCGGGTAGTCGCTGGAAGTTTCTACGAGCGGTCCACCTAAAATTTAGAAGCTTCCAGTGACCCCTCTCCCCTGGTTAAAAACATGGTTTCCCAAAAAATTCCGAAAATTTTATTTTTCTTTCAGTAGGAAGTGATAAAAATGTTTAGAGTCATTTCAAATGACTGTCAAAAAATAGAATAAAGCAAAAATGAGTCTTTTGTAATTTTCACATAAAGTAAATCAGCTTTTTTAGATTTTTTGGCAATAATAAAAAATCCCGGCCAACCTGTTGTATCTGTTTATATGGAATATATCCCAAAGAATAAAAAGTAGTAAAACTGATTTGTTACACTCAGCCTGTTTCAGCACTTCTTTCATGATAAAAAATGAGACGAATTAAAAAGATAGCACTTACCATAAATAGTGGAGCGAAATGCACGCCATTTTTTCATCATTTGGGTCAATAAAAATTATTCAGTTGTTTTTTACTTTTCTCAAGAAAAGCCTATCAGTAGCAAAAACGGCTCATTTTTTGGCTTACACTTATAGTGGCCTTTTTTGTTACCCTCACTCGTCACGATGTGGCTGCGAGCTTTAATGAACCCGGCTGCCTTTTCCTCCTTAGGAATGAGGCGACCGGGGGTCACGAAGGGTCGTAGCAGTCTCCAGGTGGAGTGAGGGAGGACATTTGGCTATCCTAATTTTGTGAGCTAAAATCTTAGCTTTTTTGGTTTACATAATTTTTGAAGGGCCGAAAATTGCAGTTTTCAGCCCGTTCTTCGAAAAAAACCTTATCAAAATGACCTTAGTAAATAAGAAACTTTTTATTCTGACATAAAACAATAAAAAGCTACATAGAAAATAAATAAAACTTTTGTATAAAAAACATATATAAAAAACAATGGATTGGGTAGTCCTTGGAGGTTTCTACGAGCGGTCCACCTAAAATTTAGAAGCCTCCAGTGACCCCTCTCCCCTTGTTAAAAACATATATTTTTCCACCCAAAAATATGAAAAAACTTTTTTCTTTCAAAAGTCTTACATGAAGTTTTACATGAATCCTGTCAGCTTATTTTTATTATTTTTTGGCAATAGAGAGAAAACCCCCGTTAGACTGGGCTTTTCTTTGGAATAAATCTGAAAAATTTGAAAAATGCGAAATATGAGCACTAAAAGGGGCTGAAAATTATAAAAAATTCTTTGGTTCAGAAAATTTGAGTTTAAAACATTACCTCTCAAAATCAAAAAATTCCTCCTCACAGTACATTTCTGAATCGGTGTCAGTCTCAATTTCTAACAAGTCAAGGTCGTCTCGAACGTAGTGAATCATATGGGACCTAATTGAATTCTCACGCTTCAAAATTGAATGGCCCACTAAACATGGCATATGATAATCACCCAGGATCACCCCAAGATCCTGGGAGGTAGCTTTCGTTACTAATGAAATTTTTGCCATTTTTTCAAAGTCAGTAATTCGCAATTTATCCTTTGACTCCATATGATGTGATGAAATCTTAGGTCTTGGGGGCAAACGTTTCAAAGTATGAGTGCCAGGGTTCTTTAATCTTGTTTCACCTGACAAATCGCCAATAAATACGACTAGCTCATTATAAGTCTCCATTATGTTAACCAAAACTCGGTCCTTATTGAAAGGGTATAATTGTTCGTGGCTTTGTAATAACTCAGTCGCAAACGGATAAGGCAATCTGGTACTATATAAAAATATTATAATATAAGCCAAAATTCAAGAATTTAAGTGCTTAGGCGCTAATTTAAGCGCTAGATTTTTTGGTTTCGTATCGAAAGAATAAATAGGTAGGGTTGTCTTAATTGTCCAAGCTATTTCCCCTAACAAATTATTAAAGAAAAAATAATTTTTGAATTATATATATAAAAAATGCCTTTAAAACTGTTTCAAATGTTCAAAATGGTTTTAACGAGTGGCTCAAATCCGGTGCTAGAAATAGAATTTCCTTCGGTATTACATTAGAAAATAAATAAACTTATCAAAATAGGTAAATAAACTGCTATCTCCTAGGAAAAATCTCAGCCGCTTTCTCTTAGGAGAAATCTCATTTATATTAAAAAGCGTAAAAAGCGTTAAAGAGTAGCAAAGTAATGCAAAATTAAAAAGTTAACTTTAAAACATACCCATTTTGAGTGATGACGGTCAAAAAATCTTTTCGTGTGTTGGGATTGTCATCATAATACATCTTTTCGGTAGCAGAAATAATTTTCAATAATTCCAATTTCGCATGAGGCTTATCGTCTTGAATTGCTATGTCGTGACATAATCGTTTAAGATCTATTCTAGATCCATATCGTACGAAGGGCTTGCAGAACTGAAAAATATAAAAAATTTAAATTTGATAATAATGAGTCCTTTTTTGGCTAAAAAAAACTGAAAAATAGAAACCCTATGTCTACAACATGATATAATTCAATTCTTTGAAAAACGGCCCCAATACGACCACTGGCCAGGAAAAAGGTTGGCCATACCTTTAATCTTATTATATCTTCAAAAATTTGCTCTGAGAAATTTGCTCTGAAAAATCTTCTGTTGTCAGGTGATGAGTCTCGTGGAGTTTTAAAGTCACGTGATAAAAATAAAAAATAATTTTTTCTTGTTCTGAATGCAATCACCGGTTCAATCACATGATCAACTTGAATTGAACTGAATTGAATTAAAAATTAAAAATTAAATTTAATTAGATTAATTAGATTGAATTAAAGTTGGATTGAATCGATTTGAATTAATTTGATATTGGTTTGATTTAATTCGATTTAAGACTGTATTTCACTGAACCCACAATTAACGATAATTGCAAATAAAATCATGTTATAAAAGCTATTTGTCTAGATTATCCGTCTTTGAAAACATTACTCTCTATTCTGACAATTTTCAAAACTTTGTTTTCAAAACTAGGTTTGTACTTTGGCTCGATAAAAGATAAGGAGACGTTTTAAAGTAAGGACAAAACAGTTTTTATGAGGGGGTTAAATAAATAGGTACGAAGAGATAATCACTCGAAAATAGAACATGAGGTTTCAAAGGCTCACGATTTGGGTTTTTTGGTTCTTTAGCTCTTTAGTAAAGAAAAAATTACAAATTTGAATCGAATGGCGCGGAAATGGTAAGATATGATTTGCTAAAATCCTCGTCTATCCGTAAAACAGTCTGTGATTAATCACGAGCTTTTTTGTTTTTCGTTCAAATTGATGCTTAATGAGCAATTTAGCAAGTAGCAATTAGCAAAAATCAAATCTTCAAATTAACACCAACATTCTTAAAGCGAACCAATTCACTGTTCAAAACTTGCAGATTTGTATTTCAATTTGAGGTTTTTTGGTGACTGGAGTTTAATTTCGGAATGAGTTTTTAAATAGATTTTAATTACAGAATTTAGTTTCTGAGGCTGAAAAAAGTTTTTTGAAAAAATTTTTTCTTTGAAAATTAAATGAAAATTTTCTCTGAAATTTTTTGTTTCTAATTTGAGGTTCGATTTTAACCTCATCTAAAAAAGAGCTCCAAATTTAGTTGAGGACCTGATAAGTGGCGAATTGTTTGGTAAAAATCACGTAAAAACTGTGAAAATGAACCCCGAATTGACCACAAAAAATCCTATAAAATCGTCTTAAAATGAACAAATATATATATAATATATATCCTTGCCGAAAAAATGTCCCTGATGAAAAGAAAAAAATATAATATAATATAAAAAATATGAAAAATAATCCGAAAAAATCGGAAAATTATTGCGTTATCTTAAAAAATATATATAAAAAACTGAAATTGCCATAAAAAAGTCAGAATAAAATTCAGTTAAAGTATAACGTTTTCATTTTACGCTAAATACTATTATAAAGAAATATAAAGATAG
The DNA here is from genome assembly GCA_004367855.1 of Oikopleura vanhoeffeni. Lineage (NCBI taxonomy): Eukaryota > Metazoa > Chordata > Appendicularia > Copelata > Oikopleuridae > Oikopleura > Oikopleura vanhoeffeni. The sequence goes on along the minus strand of SCLH01000515.1, from coordinate 3,330 downwards.
AAATTAATCAATTTACATACCTCATAAATTATTTGGACGATGTGACTTATAACCAGTGCATGATCAGTACCAAAATTTGTAGGGTGGGAATATTGCGTCTCAATAAGCAGAAGTAAATCTTTTTGGATAAAATTGAAATCTATACTAGGGTGTCACAGGACGATTCGACTCAGAAAAAATGTCGAAACTGAGAATTTTTAGTACCCTATCGTGTTCCTTGTTAATTTGGAAAAAAAACTTGCTTAATGACTTTTCGAACTTTAACTCCCTGGCGTCTAAAATGACCAAAATAGAAATCGGTCATCAGATAACCGGCTATTAAACCCGGAAGTTGTCATAGAATGTTTAACGTGCGGCCCCCTGAGTTTGTTAAAAAGGTCCGAATGAAGCATCATGCCAAATTTCAAAAATCAAAATAGTTTAAGGCTGTCGCGTTGTGATTTCAAATTGGTTTCAAAAAATCATCAGGAATGGTCTCCTAGAATTTTTTGATGCCTTTTTTAGTCTCTATATTGGCCTCGTCCGGTGACACCCTAATCTATACACTTCATAAATGTTAAATGTGAATAACGCTGCTCTGCAGTCTCAAATTCATATGACTTTGGGTTACGTCGACCACTTGTAATGTTTATCTCGGACCCCTTTTCTTCATAAAACTGCAACAACATGGCATGGACGTGTTTATACTAGGAGGATAAAGATTCTCAAGGTTCCAATAATCGAGGAAAAACAAATATTTTTCTCTGACAATATTTTTGTTTGGATTCTAGTCTTCGTGTTTCAAGTTTCTTATCTTTTTAATGCAATACTGGAATAAAACAAAAATGAAATACTGGTTACAAAACCCTTTATAATTATCGCAGAATCAAAAAATATAACTTTTGTAGAAAAGTGATATGATCTCTTATATAGGGTGTATCACATGGTCTATATGACATCTCTGATTCGCTGAGTTCCCTTTTCCAAGTCATGACTACCCAAGAGTTCTCACGAAGGAGGTAGTGGAATGTTATGACAGCACGAACATATAGGGTCAGGTGCGGGGCTCAGGGGGAT
>SCLH01000514.1:92033-114726 GCA_004367855.1 Oikopleura vanhoeffeni | reverse complement strand
GATGTGTAAATATCCCCCCGAGAATTGTTTTGCTCTTCCAGGTGATACAAATTAGCACTATAAAGTTATAGAAAATAGTTTAAAAAGACAGAAACTAGGCCAAAAAATAAAACAAATCAGTTTTTACAAATTGATTAATCAATAAATGTGTGAATTTGATTCTGATTCTGAGGGTGATGAAATTGATATCCAAGAAAGATTAGATTTTGTTTGTTTTCTGTTTGTCAAATAAACATGCGCTCAAATTTGATCAGTAAATATAGTCAAACCTATTATCAAATAGTATCAATTTACAGATTGTTGTTCAGTGAAGCTTCATAAATGATTTTTCACTTATAAAAAATACTCAATTTATTGGGGTTCTGCCCACGTTCTCTGTGGTCAATAAAAGCTATAAAAGTATTCTCTATCTTCAAAACTCAGGGAGGAGTAGGCTTTTGAAGTGAAAATAGTGCCACTTTTGAAAGGTCGTTCCTCATTGGTCGGCCAATCAGAGGCCTTCGATTTGTTTGTGAAAGCAAGATTAATGTTCAATAATCCCTAAACTGAAATACATATGTTCGTGCTGTACTTCATTGAGGCGACGCTGAAAACCCTGTTTTTGGCCTTAAAATGCGACCAGTACTCCCTTAATCTCAAGAAGTAGACAAGATAGAGAAATTATAAAAGCACGAGAAAATAGAGAATTGTGAAAAACTTAAGTATTTAAAATTTGAAGTTAATCGGATGTTGTTAACTATACGAAACTAAGCTCTCCAGATCGACTCTGGTAGTTTGTTACCAAAATGAGTATGTAGATTAAGGGTATCCCGGTCTCTAATTTGATATTCTCGATAAAATATTAGCCAAACACGGCTTCAAGGATATTATTCGTTTTTGCATGCATACACTCCCAGACACATAAGCGAGACAGTGAGACCTAAGCTAACACGGAAAATCTATCTCCTCTGAGGTTNAAATTGTTCAGTCGAGCCTATTGACCAAGCATCATCAACAGTAGTATAAGGGTATATAAGGGGATATAAGGGAATATAAACGTCGGATGCACAAATATCACCTTTCAACTTCCTTATGCTGAAAAAAATTGAAATTTCAATTGCCTTAAACTTTCTGTAAACAACGTTCAAAGTAGAGCCACAATTGTGGCGATTTGTTTTTAGTCATGAAAAACAGTAGATAATGTATACAGTAAGACATCTAAAGTTACATTACTTGAAAGTTTCACCGAAGGAATGGGCGAAGTCAAGTTTCTGATGGCGGTATTATAACTTAATACCATAAAAGACTCAATTCTAATGCCTGGAAGTAGGCGTAGCTAGTTATGAGTCTTCTAATGGTATTTATGCTAGTTTAAAAGGGTGGGAATATGTTCCATGAATTTATGAGTCTTGATAATTGTAGTTTTGTGTTTTTATTCATGGAAATAGGAGGGTTGTGAAAATTCGAGAGTAGTAAGGAGTTGTCTTACTCTCAAGATTTACCTGGAGCGCTAAAATCTGAACCCGAATTGGGTCCTGAGTTTTAATTTACTCCGGCGTCAGCCGAGGAAATTCCCCGACTAAATCTCGCTTCGCTCCAAGGTCAATAATAAAAGTAAGATCTAGCTAATTTGAACTCTGTTATGGTCTGACAGCCAAATCTCGTCGTTCCTCTGAGATTTTGCTTTCATACCATAAAAGACTCAATTCTAATGCCTGGAAGTAGGCGTATCTAGATTACTATAATGTATTTAATATATGCTAGCCTGATAGGCTAATGACCCTACTATGGTAGTTCATTGCCCCGATCATCAGCCCGGTCATTAGTCTAGCTGATTGGCTTAGTTGTTTTTATTTTCCCTTTGGATGTTAGTGTTTTGAGCAGGTTTTAATCCCTTTGGAATTAATTAACGCATAGTTTTGGCAGTAAGAAATTGAGAGGTTTTAGTAATTTTTAATCCCTTTGGATGTTTGTGTATAATTTTCCTAGTACATAGTTGATGCAGCTAAGTCGTCGCTTAAATTACTACAGGAGTATTCGTCTAGGGCGCGAAATGGTTGAATTGCATATATCCACCAAGTAGGTTTGGTTGAAGTTATTATGGACTCTGTAGCCCCCCATTTTGGTGGCCGCTGTCCCGGCATGCATTTTTGCATTTTACCTTTGTATCTTGACCAGATGCGCACGTTGAATTTTGAGCCGACTGATAGTGCGAAAAAATTTGTCTCGTCGAGATCTGGCATATTTGGTGTGATCCCGTAAATAATTCCATTATTATTTTGTTCGGTGAGGACATAATCAAAAGCCCTTTTACAGTCGTTAAATTGTCGCCATATTATTTGCCAGGCGGATTTAACCGCCGTTACGCAAGATTTAGTTTTATTTTTAACATAATTATGTTCTTTGTTTGTTCTATTAACAAATTTAAGTGTAGAGGCCGTGATTATATTTGAGTTTTGTAACTCCGTTTCTAATATCTCATTTAACCAATTTACAACCTCGATTTTAACGTTGTCCCATTTAACTCGAAATTCGGGATCTGTTTCCAGAATCATTTTAAAGAAATTTTCTTGTTCTATAATGGGTACTATATTTGACAGGGCTTTTGTTGCGTAATAGTGACGCACCTGGTCAGCCGAATCTATATTTTTTTCCATCATTACAATTTGTCCGAAAGGATAGCGCATTTGGTCATGAAATTCCTCAATTTCTTGTTTCAACACTCCGTTTTTGATCCTAGCGGTGTGGCCATTGAGCCTCGATTTAATTTTCCGCTCGAAACCCATCATTATGTAATGACATATGGGGTTTGTTAACGGATCTGCGAACGATTTGATTTCCGGGAATGTCATTCTAAAATTTTGTATAATGATTAATTTCGTGATATTCAAATTAATTCGTTATTTCTAAATAGGGCAGTTATGATTTGGGTTTATAATAAGATTATTTTAGGATTCTGGATATTCTATTTTAAGTGGAAAATTTTCATCCTCTATAAATGAAAGTAGTGTGATTGGTTTTTCGATTCTTATAATATTTATTTTACGCTGAAATTGTATTATATGCTTTTTCTGATTCAAATATTTGATAATATCAAACAGTTTGATCAAAATTATTTCATTTTTTAATTTTTTAAGTCTATTCAGCATACCCCTAATCACACTTTTTTCACGTGTCCCTTTCTCTAAGTTTTGGTGCAGAAGGGTTAGTTTTGATCGTAATAACTTTTTGTCTAAATCAATTCCTTCCCTTTGGATAAATTCGTCCAAATCCCAAATAATTTTGGAAAAAGATATTTCGGGGGTTTGCATTCTAAAATTTTAGTTCTTTATTTAATTTTTTAATATATTCGTTAGAAATATTTTATAGTACTATTCGGAAGTATTTTAAATCCCTTTGGAAGTAATAATCAGAATTTATTTTTCCTTTGGTTTAATATAAAATAAGATTTTCTTGGTTATCGTATTGATCTAGTAGAAACTGTGCTCCTCTATTACTTCTCTCTATCATTTTATTTCGATATCTGAAGAGCATCTCAGAGTCTCTCTTCCAATTTAGAGACATACAAATGTTATCACTCGAAATTGTATCTGCCGTCAACATTCTCTCTAAACACGAATTTCTACCACTGTGTCCCGTGATTTTTTTAGCGGAACCACAGTATTTTCGACCTTTTTCCATGTGATAAACGAAACTGGCCGTGGATTTGGTTGTAAAGATTCTTTCAGAGAAATCTTTATTTTTTACTCTATATTCTTGTAGAAATTTTAACTTATTATCAATATCCCAAATTGAATTTTTTGCTTTTAATTTAATTGTAATTTGTTCGGTTTTTAAGCCCATGGGATTTGTTTTGCTAATTTTGAGTGGTAATGAAATAAATCGGCCGTGTCTATTATTTTCTAATTGGATATCTTTCCAATTTACGAATTTTAGGTCTCCCACTCTACACCCGCTTAGAAATGTGAAAGCGAGCATAGTGCTGGCTTCTTTTTCTGGCAAACCTAGAGTCCATAAATATTTTATTATCGGGGCTACTTCGTTTAAAGAAAAAATATTTGCTTTTTTGGGTGAATGCTGTTTATCGGTATAAATATTCCTGGCGATTTCATTTGCTAGTTTTTTAAGTTTTTGCCGAATAACAGGCAATTCTTTTTTATCTCTAAGGAAATATTTAGATACTTTCCTCAGCTGATAAGTCATCAGATTTAACCGGTAAGGTTTTATAAATTGAATTTTATGTCTTAACCTAACCCAAATTTTGAAAAATTTAATACAAGTTTCTTTATCTAGATTTTTCAGTCCTTTCTCTTTCATATATTTTTCGACTAAAATTATCGTACTCTTCAAATCATTTGCGAGAAATGATTTTTCGTGATATTTCATTCTAAATTGGGTTAAATTTTATTCAGTTTTTGTTTCGCGTTTTCCGATTGATTAGCAATATTTATTAATATATTGGCAAAAAATAATTTTAAAGTTTTAAATCCCTTTGGGTGAATCTGTTTTATTGTTGTTATAACAATTTCAAAGTTTCGGCTTTGTCCAAAGAAAGAGTTATACATACTTCAAAGTACCATGCGGTCTTTGTTAAATATTTAGTTCTAGATGTAAATAATGGTTTGATAATTTTAGTAAAAGATTTGTCAGGAGTTTTTGCCAGAATTTTGAGTAATGGCAATAAATTGTAATCGCAATCGTTTTTGATGCAATTGCTGGATATTATAAGTACCATGTAACGAGCATGGTTGAGAATGGTTTCAGATCTATCGTTCATCAAAATTTTTCTAAAGTCTAAATCACACAATTTTATATATGGTTTGAAAAAATTTTCCTAATTTTTCAAATCTGTTTTTAAGTAAAAACCAGATTTTTTAACTCCCTTTGGATTTAATTGAAGCAATTTAACAGAAGTAGTTTTTATATCCCAGAAGGTTGTTGAGAATTTGTTAATTTTCTAGATTTATCAGTTTCCTCGACCTCGGCCTCTGTTTCCACCACGTGATTGGTTGAAATTATCTGGGCTAGCAAAGCCTTGTTGCTGAGCATTTTGGTTTTGATCATTGTAAAGGTTATTGTTGGTATTTTGGTAGGCATGACCATTATTGTTATCCCTTTGGTTATTATTGGACCAATTTTGATTGTTATTATAACCCTGGTTATTATTATAATTTCCGCGGACTCGGCCTCTGCCTCGGCCCCTGCCTCGACCTCGGCCGCCTCTGTTGTAATTATTATTACCATAATTATTATTATAATTTCCCCTGCCGCGGCCCCTGCCGCGACCTCGAGTTGCGCCTCTATTTGCCCTTTTTGCGGCAATGTTTATTTTTTCATTTTCTTTATTTTTAATTTTTATTTCGGCCATTTCTCTAGAGCGGTCTGAAGCAAATTTATTCATTTCGATCGTATATTCTGGGTTTGACATACATGTTTCGATTGCTGAGATATAATCAATCTGTCTCTCAGCTGTGAGTAAATCGTAAATTTTTTGTGTCAAGCCCAGTCTAGACAACGAACTTTTGTTGGCCTCAACCCTTGCAATGACCACATAAAATTGTTTATGCTGTCGGCCACTTGATGGAAAGTGGTCACGATATTCCTTAATGAGCTCAAGAGCTGGTTCCAACCTAATTTTTACTAATTTGTCACACCTAGTCATCATCCTGACGAAAAATAAGGCAACCACCTCCTTTGGGCGACAAATTGGTTGATTTATCGCGCTTTCTGCACTAGTAAATTTAAGAAAATTTTTACCATCTTTATTAACGATCATATTTGTAGTATTTTTTGTTAACAATTTACTACATTTTTCTTCAAGGGTATCCATTTTCTCCATGAGCGTTATTTTCCTGGATTGACTTTCAGTCCTATCCTTAATAACGTTTGCTAGCCAATCAGCTAGCTGCTCTGGGCTTAATTCGGCCAGAGTGTGGAGCTCGTTTGGCAGAAGCTGAATATTTAAATCCCTTTTGGTAATTAATCCCATATATTCTATTTTAAAGTCCTGGACCTGTTTTTCTCTAGTCAGAAATTTGTCCGTTTCCTCTTTAAGTCGTTCGACGTCAGTTCGCATGATCGCCAATTCGGACTGATATATAGCATATCTATTGTTTGTCGCTGTGTTATGTATTTTAAACATATCGGTCAAGTCTTCTTGGGATGGCTCTACTACGAAGTTGTTAACTGGACGCCATTTTGAAGTTATCTTATCTGACGTCCGATCCCCGGTTGCGTAGTTCAAATTAAGGGATGACATAACCGATTCCGAGGTGCTCATGATTCAATCTAAATATATTTCCCGGTTATTATTTCTTTGTAAATGTATATATTTTTATTGTTAAGATATTTAAATAATTTTTTAACTTGTAATTTCGGAATAATTTTTGAAGTTGAATTGTATTAAATTTGAATTTGGTCTCTATATAATTTCGTAACTTCCCCATTTCGGCGGGTATGTTTTTTCGGAATGTTATTTTGTCGCTGCATTTTGTCAGCATTAGTGCGCAGATTATTTCTGTATGGTAAATGTCAAAGCTTGACAAATAACATTTCAAAAGCGTGAAATCATTCATTCTGAAATTTTGTCAATATTTTAGTTTATTTACATTGCTTATGTAAATTTTTATATATTTTAAATTTTCAGTTTTTTATCCCTTTGGGCTTTAAATTAATCTTCTTCAAATAATTCTTCATTATCACTGCATTCGAAGTCATTTGAGCAATAGTCAGGGTTATATTCCATTGTAGCCATCGAGTTTACTTGGTTTTTAAAGGAGATTTCTGACGTTGGTAAAATTGATTTAAACAGGCTTGACTTTGGAAGATTTGTTTTGAAAATGTAATCAGTTTTTAGCATATAATAATTCTGAATAATCCACCATTTTTCTACGTACATTATCTGAAGTAGATAATACAGTAAAGAGCCCCGCTTTTAGTATTTGGCGTGAAATATGAATCATTTTTTAGTTTTTTACATGGTATCAGTGAGGCTACTATTACTTGATTGTCTAAACGATAAAGTTTAGAGGTTGGTGGTCGATGGGCAACGAAGTATGGTAGTTCGCTAAATACATAAAAAACTAAACAAAAACTGTTACCTAGGTCGTATAGATGCTTGGCCGTTATTTGTACGATAGTTTTGGGCGGAAAACAATATAACTTTTTGTCCCAAGGGGGTGTATTTGATAAAAAATTTGTTGCTATTGCTTGGTTTTCTTTTAATCTACTGTAATATAATTGGCATTTTTTATTAGAAAAATTAGCCATGCAATCTATATCTGGCTTTCCGAAAATTTGGATGATAATGTCCCAACTTTCGAGTGAGATTATTTCCTCTTTATAATCTATTTTTCGGGATGCCTCATCGGCCTCCTGAACGTCCGTAGTCACGTGCTGTATTGAAAAAATACAATTTAGTTTAATGGCTAACTTGTTAATTTTTAAAATTTGGTCATTTAAAGCAGGAACTTTACTGCCAAAATGGAATGTGTGCACAACCGACATATTATCGCATAAAAATGTTATTCGTTTATTTTTTATGCTTATCCCTTTGGTTTTAATGTATGATTTAATGGCTATTGCCTCTTTCAAATTTATATGTAAATTTTGGTCTTTTGGCTTCCAATAAAAGGTACGCTCTGCCCCATCTAAATCTATCCAACCACCAGCCATATTCGAGGCATCTGTAGACACCCTATATCGTTTCATTTCTACGGTATGGGATCTTTTTTCTACCCAAGTTCTCGTGGTTTTCAAGGTTTTTAATTCAGGGTCTGACCATATTAACAATTCCGATTTTAAACGTTTTGTCATTTTTATCATATTTTAACCTAATTTATCACTCTCACATAGGGTCTTGGTTGTTTTTCTAATATATAACCTTAAATTATAAATTACTAGTAAAAAACTACACATTTTGCCGCGTAGTTTTTCTAGCTCTTTAAATGGGAACTCTTTACTGTTTATTATAATATCTAGTTCTTGTTGGAATTTGTCCCATTTTCCCTTTGGGATACTTATGGTTTCAGACTTTGTGCATATTTCGAAACCCAAGAAAGTTATTTTTTGGGAGCAGATGAAAGTACTCTTTTTTCGGCTTATGAAACCCCCCGCCGCAATCATAGCGACACAAGTCAAATAAGCATTTTTTGGTGCTTTTTTGCCTGATTCTATTTCTTCAATATCCCTTTGGGTTAGATTTTTCTCACACACAAGCCTATCATCTAAATATAACGACACGGGGATACCGTGTCGTCTTAAGAAACTAACGGCGCAGCTATTTAAAAGCTGAAAATCCCCTGGGACCCTTGCGATTCCGAAGGCCGCCGCGTAAAACCTAAAAATTTTATTTCCCCATTTAAAATGTGTCATGTCCCTAGATGGTTCGTCCAAGTACGCTTGAAGGAACCCGCTGGAGTCATCATATTTACTCATATAATCACCTTTATTTATAAATAAGATGGTATCATTTAGTGTATCTAGGTGACAGGGGACTGTGTATTTTTGCGTCGTTTTAAAGGAACCCCCATCGAAACACACCCTATATTTATCCGTGGTCTCGTTATGTGCCAAAACGAGGCTAGTACGAATTTTGGACTTTATTTTATTAACATCCCCTAAGAATTCTACGGCTCCCGTGCTGATCCAAGTGATCAGCTGATCATTTATTTTGTCTATGTTTTCTAGCAAGTGATTAGAATTTTGTTGATAGAATTTTTCCTTAATTAAACTTCCTTCTACTTTTTTAATCCTAATGGGGTAGTAACTCTTAAGATTTAGGGTTATCCCTGAAATCGTCAGTGGTTCATGTTTTTGTAGGTTAAGTTGCTTATGCAATTTTATGAATATCTGGTTATTTATATGATCTGTGGCGAGTCTATAGCAAATTCGACCCCTAGTAAGGGGTTTTGCCATTTTTGGTGATACATATCCCTGATTATCGAAAATACTTATGCCGAAATTTATGTTTTTATAGGCTAGGTATTTGGTTTCTTCACACGGTAAACAATTTATAAAAACTAACCAAACATCTGCGAAACCCCCCCAGATACCCGCTTTGAAACTATCTTCTAATCGGAAATTAAGAGTTTCCCATTTAGGGATTTTTTCCTCGCGCCATATTTCGTCAAAATGTGTAAGTAATTCTAAAGAGTAGGTTTTCCATTGAACATAAGTATTTGGATAATTACGTAGTTCGTCATTGTAGCTAACGCATTGGACTGCATTCGTATATGGGGTTTGATTCAAATTTCTAAATTTACCGCTTTTATAAGTTTTATTCACTAATTTGTCCACATCCTGCCATGTCATTCTACTAATTTATAACATTTAACATTTTCAATGATTATAAGGTTAATCAGAATTTTTAAGGAAACGAAAATAAGTATTTTTTATAAGTTTTTTGATCCCAAGGGAAAGGCTGTCTTTAAATGATAACTTTGAAGTTATTTGTTTTTTAAATCCAAATGGGGGAACTTCTGCAGCTTAATATTCATCGTCTTCTGACGATGGAAGTTCAATATATTTGTTATTCTCATCCCTCGTAGAGTCTGAGTTCATATCGGATTCCGATCCAGACGCCGACGATTCAGACATATCTAGGGATCTTGCCTCGGCCTCGGATGTATAAAAACTGCGTTTTTGCTCCGTTAATTGGTCCAGGGGAGAATTAGTTTTTACTAATTTCCCCTTTATTAATTTATGTAATTCCGGGGTCTTATACATTGAGTTTAACCATAACTCAAGGTCATTTTTGTACTCATTTATCCAGACTGCCTTTGATCTGACTTGATAACAACGATGATCCGTTAACAAATCGATTTTATCTACTAGATGACTACAGAAACCGTGGGATAGAGGGCCCAGTTCCTCGCTTAAGACTGTCATTAAGCTAGACAATTTTTGAAGATTGTCTAACTTATTGCGTCTTGAAAAGAATCTATTGTAAGAAATAAACTGTTTTCGGACTTTTAGGCCCTCGTCCATAATTGGGCCGTAGTACAAAAATAATTCAACAATATTTTCATCGGCTGGTAAATAAATGTCGTTATTTTCATCCCTTTGGATATCCGTAGGCCAATTTCGTGAAATAAATTCGACTAAATTTTTGATTAGTATGGCCGGTGTGTTATAACCGGTCAACTCTATTGATTCAGCCAAATTATTTATTAACGATCTTATTGTTATAAAATTTTCTACTGGGACATTGAGATATTTTAACCACTTATGGGTTATTTTCTCAAATTTATAAAAAGAACCGTCACATGAAATTAAGGTGCTGGCGTATTTGGGAGTTCCGTGCCAAGGGTCAAGATCCCATTTTGGTTGTCCGTTGTTCGGCAAATAGGTTACCGGTTTTGGGTCATAATTTTGAAATCCTAGTACTTCTGGAACGAAATCGAAATTAACCGGAAATAACCGTTTTCGGTTAAATGCTGGGACATTGTTTCGGGCAGCAGCTCTGGCCTGATTATTCTGCTGAACGTTGGCCTCAGTTAGCGCTTGCATAAAATTAATAAGCGGCATTTTACGATTAATCTAAATTTATAATAAAGGGTTAATTCAATAACTTTTTGCTTATATAATATTACTGTTTTTAGAAGTTTATTTGAATCCCTTTGGATGTATAGAGTTAAAGTTATATAATTTTTTGTGGGATTGATTTCATTTCCTCTTCCCATTTTGCTAGATCTTTTTTAGCTATAAGGGTTTCGCCCAATAAGAGAGTTTTGATTCTATCAAAAAGGGTTTCGGCTTCGCGCGCTACACATGGAAATTCTGCCGCTAGGGTTCCTAGAGACTTCATAATTTTGATCCATGTTATGAGTCTTCTTGAGCGTGTAATATATTGTAAAATATTTTTCCACCTATCTGTAGAACTAATACTTTTGTCAGTTTTGGTTCTAATTATGTCAAGGGAATCAACAACCACTTTAATGGCATGTACCCATTCTACTAATTCTGCGTCACTTAAATTACACAGGACCCTTAGTAAGTAAAGGCCCCGCCTCAAAGAATTACTCGCTATTATTGCGCTAGGGTTTGTTAAGACAATTTCGCAACTATAATCGGGCATCACGACAAAAACCGGCATTTTGATTTTAATTTTTGGGTCCTGACAAATGTATCCTGAGAAAGGGTTAATATTCCAAAAGGAAAGTTCAGAACTTGAGAGTGAAACGCTGCGGCCGACTTGTCGTGGGTAATCCATTCTAAAAAGGTTGGAGCTTTTTTATTTTTTATTTCAAATATTTGAACAGTTTGTGATAACAGAATTTTTTAATTTTCCTAAATATGTAATTTCTGGTCTCTATTGAACTTTTAATTATGAGTGGAACAAATATAGTTTTTTAATCATAATGTGCGTTTTTAAATCCCTTTGGAAAGTTTTAAATCTCGGAGTTTGCCTAAAGTTTTTTAGATCCCTTTGGTTTTTAACGGATAAGTTCACATTTTATGCAATTTTCGTTTCATGGTTTTGTTTCTAACGAAATTTGTATATGCAGATGTTATGTTAAGTAGGGTGTTTAATTGTGTTGTTTCCTCTTGTTTAGGAGGAGGATTAAAAAGTGCGGCATAACTGTCAAAGTTTATATTTTGGTCTGATTTCGCCTGAAATGACGTTGTCGAACTCATCGCATGCATGCTTGTTTCGCTTTCTGATGGAAAAAGCAGTGTTTCTGGTTGATCCAAATTAGAGGCTGATCTATTTTGGTCAATACTTTCAGTGTCTAAATTCAGAAAATTTTTTAATTTAATTTGTTTCTGCTATACATGTCCCAAATCGAGACACCAGAGGTTCCTATAGCCGGGTCATTAGTTTTTGGCATTTTTCTTGATTGCTGCTTATTACCGGATTCAAAGTTGGTGTACGAGAATTCTTTTTGGCTCACGATTGTGCTCAGTGGGTCATTTGGGCTGTTTTTGTCGACAAATTGGCCTGGTGGATATTTTGGCAGCGTATCTTTTGCCCAAAGTCTCATGCTGCTTGTCCAAGTTGTATTATTTCTTGGCCAAGGGTCGTAAGAGTTTGTAATCCCTGTAGGGAGTTGGGGTTTTAATTCAGAAATTTTTTCCAAAATGACTGAATTTTTCTGCATGTTTTGTGGTGGGACTCCACAAGACATGCATAAATTTTTTATTTTTAATCCTAGGGGAAGTCTTTCGGCTTTAATATCTCTTAAAGCTGCGTCAATAACTCTACATTTTTTGACTACGTCGGACGCATTTAGCAAACCCGGGTTTACTAAAAAATGCAACAGGCTGTCCCAAGCCATGTGAACTCTTGTGAAACGTTGTTTTTGTTGAAACCGTTGTTCCGGTTCTTTCATGGCAATTGGGGCGGTTAGATTTTTAACGAAATCACTTAAAGGTTTACCTGACATATTTTCCTGCATTTTAATTCCTAGGGTTTCGAAAAGTACTATGCACACTATGCTGTCACAGTTTTCTACAGCTGCCACTAGACAGCTTAGAATTTCAGGGGAACTTAAATCATTTTCCTTTCTGGCATATTTCATTAAATTTGTATCAAATCCAAAGGGATATTTTTTGTTGGCCTGTAATTTAGCGTCAACAGTTTTTCCTACATTTTCAATAAGTTTTTCGAGCTCGTTAACCTGAAGACCTCCCGTTGGATTAAAAGGGGATTGTTTTTCTTCCCACTTTTTTAACATCCCATTCACCGTATGCTGCAAATTTTGAACTTGAGAATTAGAAGGACCTTTTTTAATGGTAGTTTCTAATTCGTGTTTAATTTGAATATTTTGTCTATTGACCAGGGCCATAGTTTTTTCCAAATTATTCACTTTTTCAGCCAATTTTGTTGGATTATTAAGACCGGCCAATAGTTCCTTAGTCATAGTGTCATGAAAATCAATCTGACTAACCATGGTTACCTCGTCACATTCCAAGTTTTTGCCTTGGTTAAAAAGGTAATTTTTTGTTACCGATTTTAGGACTAGTTTTAAGCAAATTTCAGCATCGCTGATGTATTTTGCCCATGGTTTTGATTTCTCGTAGGAAACCATGTTTTCTAAAATACCAAATAAGCTTCGATTCATAGCTGTTATTTCGGCCTCAACATAGCTATCATCGTCACTTTTTGGGCCTTCGTCCCCTGACTCCTCATTATTGCTAAATTCGTGGTCACTATCGATTAAAAGACTACTGCCCGGTTCGTTAATATTTCCCCCCATATTTGCTCCCAGGGATTTATTATCATCGGAATTAGATGCCTTTAATTCTTTAACCAGGTTTTGGTTAGCTTCTAAAGTCTCTTTTTTAATCGCTTTCAGGGACTTGATTCGTATCTTCGGGATTTTCTTAGACGTAGATGGCTCCTTAATAATTATTTACATTTTTAATTATTCATACTTTTTCAAGTACATTTTTCAATTTATTTTTCCTTAACTTTCACTACTATAAACTAAGATAAACGATGTCAGTTTAAAGTCTTGAAAGTCAGTATCCAACAAGCAGATATTTTTGTGGTTTTTTTAAGCCTTATCTTCTGACTACTCGGTTTAATTTGGTTCAATAAATTAAAGCGAAATTCAGCTGCTTACCTGTGGATCCTGACATTTCTTGACCATTTTGAACTTATTAAAGTTATCCTTGATCTCTATTTCCAAAAAAAAATTTTTATTCAAATATATCTCAAAGTTTTTTGTTCAAAAAATATTTTTTAAATCGAAAGATTTTCAAAACAATTTTGCTCGATTCCAAATTTGTTAAAATTCAGAATGATTTTCAAGACTTATTTTGTCCTGTGATAAATTTCCACTATATCTAGAGATTTTTGGTTTATTTTAATTTTTACTCACTACATTTTTTGGGTCCTTATGTTGTTTTGTCCTTCAGACTCTGTCTGTAGGACATTTAGGATTTTTGCCCAAATCGATGTTTTCAAAAACAAATTTTTGTTTGTTGTTTTGTCTCGCCGCAGGTGTCTGGGTGACAAATTTGCGCGAGAATCAATTTCCTAAGGGATTTCAAATTTCCTGGGAATTTTTGTGTTTCCCTGCAAACATGATGATTCTAGTTGGTTTTAATAAATTATGTGATTTATGTTTTCCTATTTTTAATTGGATTTTTAGAATGAAAAAAAACAAAATTTTTATTTTTATGGTTAGAATGAAACAATTTTTTGATTTATGTTTGTTAGTGGAGTTAGTGGTGATTTTGGATGATATTTTCAATGATGATTATTTGTACATTTACAATGGTGATTAGGTCCAAAGGGATGATATCGTGATTATTTAATAGATGATTTTTATAGTCTTCTAAATCAGAAATTTGCATTTCGCTGATTTCGTCAATACTTACTAGATTTAGTTCTTCGATATCCTCTTGTAAGGACACATCTATAATAGATTGCCTTACTAAATCTAACTCTTCCTCTTCTGATAAATTCAAATTATCAAAATCTGAGCTAGTGTTCCAGTTCTCAACTATGTCAACTATTTCTGAATCAGAGGATATTGTCTCTCTTGAAACGTCAAGAGTAGACAATGAGCTCGAATTTGAACTATAATTTGTAATATTTGACATAGTTGATATAAGGTAGACTTCAAAAATTATAATTTCTAATATAATATTTTAGCCCAGAGGAGTGATATCTGTAATAAATTTACCTAGGACTTATATACTATACTTATTGGTGCTAGAGAGGGATTCATTTTATAGCCTTGATCAGTTATCTCTGCCAAATTTTAACACTGATCTCGCGCACCTGTCTACAGGTGTTGTGTCATTAATTTCTTGACCCTATGCAGGTGTCATATTTATCAGTATTTAAGCGAATATTGATTGGCCTTGAATTTTTTACATGATTCAATAATTTGCCTGCTGGTAATTTTGCGCTGCTATCATCACGCTAGAGTCTGTAAATGAGGGTTCTCAGTTTTTCAGATTTTTATAAATTAACCATTTGGTTTTCTTATTATACGCAAAAATCTATTTTATCATGTGTAACCATAATTTATTTTAAACTATTGTTTTCCTGGGAAATCTCATTTTGTTTTCGGTTTTTGATGACTTTTTTTTTTATTCATATTAAATATCCGTTTTGAAGATTTGTAAAGGCAGTATTGAAGGCTATTCGGTAAGGGAATGTTTTATGTATTACAAATTTTTCTATCCCTTTGGATTTTGTTTTGGTCTGAATCGAGAATTTTTACTCTATTTTGACCAAAACGTCTGTTGGATTTTCTGGGAAGATTTCTTTCATTTTCTTAATCATTTCTTCGTCCCAGTCTTCGCTATTTTGTAGGAATTCGTAGGAAGTATTTCTTGCCCAATATCTGCAAACTTTAAAATTTAAATTTAATATTTTGTGTATTTCAAATATTTCGAGTTATGCCGTAGGTTCAAATTAAGATTTTTAAACTAACCGTTCATTTTGATTAGTTTTATTTGAGTTTTGCCGATGTCTTTATTTTCCAAAACTTTTGTGATTTGGGTAGTAGATAGCAGAAAATTCTTCCCAAATTTGGTTACCAAAGTCTGGTAATCATCAGGTGAATTTATTTTTGCCAATTTTTTGATGAAATTTTCATTTTCCTTGACCCACGTTGGGATATAGGTGATGTCTTTGTGTAGCCATTTTATGAGGACATTTTTGGCTTCATCACGATCTGAATTATAATTTTTAATACCGAGTATCTTTTTTAAATTCTTATTCACTTTGGATTATTTATATTGATCTAATGAGCACCATAAATGATCATTTGAACTTTGGGTATAAAAACCCTAAAATTTTATGTAAAGTGCGAAAACTTTAGATTACGATCCTCAATTAACAGAAACAGATGTTCTAATTTTATTATGTTTCCTAATCTTCCGTTCTTTTCGAACTTTATTTTTGAGAAAAATATATTTTAAATCCCAGGGAATTTTTATGTAACGGGATTTTTAATTTATTTATGACTTAAATTGCAACTTCGGATACGATTTTTCGATTTTTTAGCTTAATTAATTTTTAATGATTTACCTTGTTCTAGCTTCAGGATTCTGTGGTGTATTTGTTCATTTTGCAGGTTGTGTTCGATTTTGCTATTTTCGGCCCCTTTACGAATAATATGATTTGATTGGTTTATTTTCAAGTCATCTAGAACGGTTCGACCAAACCTAATTGAGCTATCTTCTGCGATCATATTTAAATTTTCTTTAGCACCCGATAGGAGGACTAATTTTGTGACCCCGCTGGGAAAAATTTTCGGTTGTTTTTTAGCCCCTAATTCTTTATTCATAATACGGACACATTTTCGGCGAGCCGATTCCTGGTTTTTTTCCAAATCAGTAAAAGTGACTATATTTTCCATATTGTCACGAGTTATTGGAATTACCCCTGTATCGCAAATTTTGATAGCTTCTTGTTCGAGGTATTCAAACCTTATTCTCATCCCAAGGGAACTGCATGGCAGTTGTCCTACCATCCATAAATTTCGGTTTGCTTTTGTATTTGCGGCGACAAAAGCACCCATCTGACACAGTGCCTCACTTGTTGAGTAGGATCTTTCAATCCGACCATTCTGCGTTATGGTTTAATGGAATATTGGAACGGTAACTACAATGTTTTTTGACGAAGTTTGTCCCAAATCATTTGTGACCGGGCAGGGAACCAGGGTGGTTCTAGTGTAAAATTTTTTGGTTTCATTTACCATTAAAAAGTCAGATAAAGCTATTCTCTGCTTATAGTGGTTTATAGTACCAGTAGAATACAAATTATATTCATCAAAATTTACCGAAAATTTTTGATCTTGGATTTTCCGTGGTGCGGATAAAGGTTGCCGATTGTAGCTATTTGGTTCATTATATTCGAGCAGTTACCCAATCTTTCGGGTGCAATAAGCATTTCGGAAAAATGCTGTTTTTCGGTCAAATTTTTTCGCATCACTGTAACTTGCAGGTATTTGCATGATTTTGGGCCCGCGTGGGTCGGATATTGTTTCTGATTCCTAAGGGGAGTAAAGGCGACCAAAGGGAATACAAAAGTTTCTCCTATTTCCACTTTGTCTTCCTCTTTTGTTTCGATTATGTCTTTTTCGGTAACTTGGTTATTCATAAGCTCCGAAATTGTCCATTTTGAGAATTTTTTGGGGATTTTTCTGGAGAGACGGTCTGAACCCCGGACCATATTTCCCCATGTTGATTTGCTAGGACAAAATAGTATCAAATTTGTGCCAGTTATCCCTAAATCGTTTGTAAGCGCCGCTAATGCCTGAACATCTTTCATAAGGAAAGCCATTTGTGCTGTACTGTTAACATTTTTGTCGGCAAATTTCAACTTTGCCTTTTGGTAATTTAACATCGTATCTGACCGAGAGAGTCTCGCTCGGACAATATACCACAAAGCCAAATCCAAAAATTCGTCCCTTTTATCCGCTGACACATCGTTTAAATCGAAGAATTTTTTGCCGTTGTGGCTATTTTGCCATTGGTCTTTTGGAATTGATTCTGCTGTTCCATCAGATTTGTATTTCACCATAGTGACGAAATTTCCGAATTTCTGGGAAGTATTCTTGCCATCTAAATGCCCGCTGGACTCTGCATTTTTTCTTTTAATCCTAAGGGTAGGAGACATGGAGTACATGTCCGTTGAAACTAAAATACCAAATTGGTAATCATGTTCCAGGGCGATTTTTGCGAGGAATTGGCCCACGTCTGTATTTATGGCTGTCGTGGTGGGTGTGTTAATACCCGTCCCAACGGGATCGAGATATTGCCATTTGACACTTTCGCGATTTTGATTTGTGAAAGAATCGGGTTTTTCGGGGTCATATTTCAGATCTTCGGACCACTTGAAATTATTGTCAGGTGGCATCATTAGCGCTTGTTCCTCTGTATTATGCTCCATTTCTTCAATGAAGTCGAGAATTACATTTTCATGAATTAGAAAATCGTCGTTAAATGGCGATCTGTCGTTTCTTACTTTCAAGCGTCTGAACGCATTGATGCACTCTATGTAGTGTTCTCCGGATCCGAATTTATCCATTTTTTGGCCAAAATCTGCTCGGATTTTGTCATCTGAAACGCTCGGTTTTAGTTGAGACCAGTCTTTAGCCAGGATTTTGTAGGCTTCATGCAGATATGTTTTTTGTTCGGCTAAATTCAGTTTTTAGTTTATAATCTATACTACGTTTTCTTGTTTTAATTTTAGATAACAAAAGGCTATTTTAAGAAATTTTACTATGTTTTACGTATATAAAAGAAAAAAATTTTTATTATCCCTTTGGATTTAGATGTGTCTTTAATCTAATGTTTTATTTTTTTGTGGTTTGGTACTTTTTACGAGAAAGGTTTCATATTTCAATTTTTTGTCAACTTTAAATCCCACAATTTAAACAAGAAATTTTTTGGTGTCAAATTACTTTTTGAAAAAATTATTAATTTACCTAATGCTTTTCTGTAGAGTATTGTTGCTAATTCTCGGCTTGTTTGAAATGTGAAAGGCTTTTTTCCAATCAAGTAATCTTCATATACCGCTTCTACATAGCACGTGTAATTTCCGAAAACCAAAGGGAAAATACATTTTTCAAAATTCTTGTTTTCTGCGCCCCCTCTAATTGCATAATGTATGGAACATAGGTCCTCCGTGACTCCCACATAATTTGGGCACGCCGTCATCTCGCCCTTACAAGGACGCTCGACGTAGTTACACGTAGTCTGTAAGCCCTTGATGTTATCTGACCTAAGACTTATTTCTGTTTTTGAATCCCTGAGGGTGTTCCATAATACTATGATCATTCTAGTATCAATTGTATCTCCGCCGCCTATTATTTTCATCAGCTCTAACCATTTTTCATTTGATAAATCGTTATTTTTGAGGTTTTGATATTTTAGCTGGATATTGTTTTCCTTCAATTCCTCGTAAATTTCAAGGATCAGGCTGGCGTTGAGTACTTCTCCTTTGGCGCAAAATTCATTGTTTATTTTTGAATGCGTAACTTCCGATTTGAGTTTTTCGGTGGCCAATTCACAAAACGATTCTATCTCGCCCTCTGTAGTACTGATGACTTCCGCAAGGACGCCCAGGATTTGTTCGTCTGGGTTTTCATTGGTGCTCAGAAAGGACTTAGACAATTCTGGTAGCTTATTTGTATGAAGGGAGACGTCTGGTTTTTCTTCCGGCTCTGTTTCTGCCTCATTTTCTGTTTTAATATCCACGCTGATATTATTTTTAGATCCCAGGGAATTTTGGATGTATAACGAATTTATCCAGAAACGGTTATTTATGATCCATTTTTCTTTATTGGAAATCAAGCCCGTTATGTGTCTGATTATATTTTCGTCGACCTCGGACCAGATTATTTTTGCTTCATAGGAAGAACCGTTGAAAATCAGTTCCTTGAGAATGATAATGTTCTCGATATTCTTGACTGTCCAGTTTGTTTCCCTAATCAATTTGTTTCTCTGGCCTCTTCTGAGGTACCATTTTGAAAATTTTTGATTGATAGTTTTTTGCATTCCTGAGATTGCTGGCTGTATTTCCTCATTCGCCATGAAATTTTCTTCATCAAATTTTCGGCCCATTTTATCCCTTAAAATAATTTGTTAGATTAATTTGTTCGAATTATTTTATGTTTATAGATTTTACGAATTTTTCGTATTTCTATGATTTGTCTTTATATATATTTTCTGGGTTTTATGAACTGTCCATAGATTCTAACTATTTACCTTAGGTTCATCAGGATCTCCATTACCATGAGATTTCCGGTTTTAATCCAAAAGTTGTTGAACCAAATATTCTTATTTGAGATTTTTGGTTCTATTTTGACAAGCTCGGCCATATCGGTGCATTTCATCGTTCGTTCTAGCGCCGCTACTAACAGTGGTCGCCACGTGACACCTTAATAATTTCGAATTTATTTATTATACAAAGATTTTTTATAAATAAAAATTCTATTCAAAAACTTTTCAACGTAATTCGAATTTGATATCCCTTTGGAATTTATTCACTTAAAGTATGTTTTATTTCACCTTTAATCAAAGCTTCTATGTTTTGTCCTCTATATTTGTCATTTTTGAAAATGTCGAACAAATATGTTTTAAGGAATTTCAGCTCGTCCATAAGATCCAGGATTTTTGTACTTTCTGTGGTGCCCTCGAGGGTGAAGGCCGGTTTATAAACTTGTCCATTTTCATTTTGGAGAGATGTTTCTAAATATTTAAATAAATTTCATATCTGGATTAAATTTTTGGTTTTCCTATGATTTTTAAGGACGTTTTTCATAACGAAAGAGTTCTCGTTTAATTTTTATTTCGATTATAATTTATCGATATATATATTTTCTCCTATTTAAAACGCGGTATTTTTGTTATTAGATTTTGATTAATATTTTATATATCTTATAAAATATTACATATCATTACCTTGAAATATTTCTATTCTTTCTATTGAATCTGCTGCATCAACGATTGTTTGATACTTCAGAAATTCTTTGTCATACCATAAAGCAACATCTACTATTTTTGCATTTTTTGTATCCCTTTGGAATTCGTGTAGTATATTATACGGTTTCCAATTTACAGTTGTTTGCCCAAATCTAGGGTCCAGGGAGTGGTATTTTATGGATGATATGACTGTTTCATCATTCATCCAATTTTGGACGATTTTCCAATTTTCAAGTTTTTTAACGGAGAGTTCGTCGCAATCTTCTTTTATGATATCCATGGCTATATTGGAATATTCATAACTTTCGTCATTTTTTGTATAAATCGACAGGATTGCCATTTTAATATGACGTGATGGATTTATCTTTCCCAGGATTATACGGACGCATTCTCTTATTTTTGTTTGGGACAGGTTTTTATCCCAAATAATTTGAAAATTATGTTTGATTTCGCCATTTAAATCCCTTATGGTTAGTTTTGTTGGTAGGCCCTCGTTTGCCAATAATTGTAATAAGAAGATCTGATCCGTTGGGAAATTTTTCCTAAGTAGTTTCCCTAATCCTATTGTCTGCTCTGCATTCAGGAGTAAGAAGGCCAGGATCTTGTTATTTTTATCACCTGAATTTAATTTTTAATTATTTTATTAGTAAACTTAACTAAGTATATCTTATATATATACTTTTATATAATATTAAGGGAGATTTGAATTATTATTTGATAAAAAAATGTTTACTATATTACCTATAGGGATGAAGTTTACGTTACACGCTATCTTAGCATTTTGGGATTTGACGAGGCTTTTAACTGTGTTTGCTAAATTAACATGTCGTATGAATTGAGCAATGTGGACAGAAGGATTAACTTCTTCGGTTTCCATTTTTCAGTCTAAAAGTGTAATTTTTTGGTTAATATTTTGTGATAAATTTTAAATTTTGGCAGCACTTTGCACCTTCAAGTTGATTTAAGGAATTTTTACGGAGGTTATACAATGCAATAGGTGTGGAATATTATAATTATTGGTAATATAACAGCGTTTTTCAGATCTTTTAATATTTTTAAATTTTAAAGTTTTAAATTTTATTAAAAGATTTGGCCAGCATTTTGCACCTTTAAGTGCGATAGCAAAAATTTTCGGGAATTATGTTTAATAATTATGCGGCAAAATATCTAAGTATTATATCCTAAGGGAAATATTTAATTCATTTTTTACTATATTTAATGGCAATTTTAGTTTTTTTCTACAAGTATTATTCTATTTCTTAAATTTTGCCAGCACTTTGCACCTTTCAAGTGTATTTCGAAAATTTATGGGATTGTGCGACGTTTGTAATGCGGCAATAATAGACTTTTTAACGTTGAGATTATCGGACTTAAATATTATAACATTATTTTTATCCTAAGGGAATTTTTGAATTTCTTAATTTTAATATTTTAGCGACAAGTTTAACGATTATCTCTGATTTTAATAAGGATTTTTAATGGTTGCCAAGGATAATTTAGTGAATATTATAAAATTTTCCTATTTTAAGCCTAATTTTTTGTAAATAATAATTTATTCGAACGCGAATGGGACGCCATTATTTCTCTATTTTTGGTGCTTATTTGAGTTTCTTTTCTTTTCTCTGAATTTGTAAATATTTTCTTGATTTCACAATGTTATAGAAACGAAAAAATTTTGTTTACTAGGGTTTTAATGTTTTCTGCCGTTATAGCCAATCAGCTGTGAGGGTTTTTTGCAGCGCGTTGTTATAGTGTGAAAATTCGAGAGTAGTAAGGAGTTGTCTTACTCTCAAGATTTACCTGGAGCGCTAAAATCTGAACCCGAATTGGGTCCTGAGTTTTAATTTACTCCGGCGTCAGCCGAGGAAATTCCCCGACTAAATCTCGCTTCGCTCCAAGGTCAATAATAAAAGTAAGATCTAGCGAATTTGAACTCTGTT
The DNA here is from genome assembly GCA_004367855.1 of Oikopleura vanhoeffeni. Classification (NCBI taxonomy): domain Eukaryota; kingdom Metazoa; phylum Chordata; class Appendicularia; order Copelata; family Oikopleuridae; genus Oikopleura; species Oikopleura vanhoeffeni. Next base: position 92,410 of record SCLH01000514.1, on the reverse strand, counting down.
ATGGTCTGACAGCCAAATCTCGTCGTTCTCTGAGATTTTGCTTTCTAATTTATAAGTCATAGACAATTTATTGATTGATTATTGATAATACCGTCGTGAGAAAGTTGTGAACGCTGCATTTTTATGCCTTTCAAGGCGTTTGCCGGTAATTTGAGATGCAAAACTGTATCAATTAACGGTTATCTACTATTTTTCATGGGTACAAAATTTTTCGCTTGGCAGAATTGAAGAACAATGTTACTGGTCGAGTTCAATATAAAATAACTAAAATCCAAAATAAACTAAAAGAACCGTTTGTAAATCATAATAACTCTAATTCACCACTTTGACGACCTCTAGCGAGAGAAAGTATTATTGACTGACCGCGAGACCACCAT
>SCLH01000514.1:60998-78078 GCA_004367855.1 Oikopleura vanhoeffeni | reverse complement strand
AGTTTGTAGATCTAGCCTTTAGCTTGCGTGAGAAATGTGTCAAAACTTTTTTGTATGCACACACTCCCTGACAAATTAGTGACACAAGAGGACCTAAGCCAAAATGGTTTATCTATCTCCTCCTAGGTTTTATTTTGAAATAATTAACATAACCTGTATAATTAGTATTTAAAACTTCTCTAGAGCGTTTTTGTCGATAAGTACTATATTTTTTCTAGAATTTGCGATAACCCACCGTTTTTTGGACTTTGTTCATCGTAAAATCTATCTAGGTTAAATTTCAAAATTCACTCAAAATTTTTACGAAGGTATCGAAAACCAAATAAAATCCTCTAAAGCGTTTTTTTTCATTTTGACCCCCAAACTCAAAATATGAGTTTTGAAGGTCACGTGAAAAAAATTTTTCGAAAAAAAAAATGTGCTTTCGATATATTTTGTAAGTAACTCAAAAGAAAGCCACTGAAACACTGGATCAGAAAGTTGGCTTACTTTTAAGATGATAATTTCGACGTTTTGTTTGTTAAATAAAAGCAAGCGTTAATTTTGTTCATTTTGAAAAAATACTGAGAAGAAAATCGAAAAAAAAAACGCGAAAAATGATTGATTTGGTCGGGTAGTACACTTTGTTATACCCGGGCATTTTGACATTTATTTTATGCCCCTAAGGCCCCATAGAGCGACCAGTACCCCCTTAAGCGTCAAATTTTCGAAGATTTTACAGGGGTGCAAGAAAATAGTTTCTAAGCGATGCCCCGTTTGAAGAGCTAGAGCGCTGATTTTTTTGAGGAAGTAAAAATTAAAGCGTTTTTAGGAAACATTTTTGTAAGATCAGGGTCGGCGACCGATAATTGTGGTCGCCTTAAATAAGCGGCTCAAAGTTCAGGTTTCAATTCAAGTTCATCGTAGTACATTTTTGAGATTTTCAGAGGGGGCTTGGCACAGTTTGGCGCTTATAGCGACCTCTTCAGTACGTGAGTTGGCGCATAGTTGGCGAATTACGTTCATTCCAAAAGTCGACCCTTCCGGTTTTTTTGAGGGCATTTTCAAGTTTCACTACGAATAAATTTGATTTGATCCTTGAACTTTGACCGCTTCCGGTTATTGAGTTGGTACTTTCAAGTCTTCTACGATGAATTGAATTTGACCTGAAACTTTGACCGCTTATTAAAGGTCGACCACATGGTTCGTCCGACCCTAATTTCCATTTTCCTTAAAACTGGTTTCCTAAAACGCTTACTTTTTATTTTGCTAAAAAAAATTAGCGCTCTAGCTCTTTCGAAACGGGGTCGCTCGCTCTTTCTTGCACCTTGTTAAAAAGCTCAAAAATTTGACCTTAAAATCCATTTTTTTTTTTGAAAATTTTTCATAAACGAAAAAAAATCCCTAAGTCTAAAAGTGACCGGAAAAAATTTTTTTCTACAAGGAGCCTTAAACACTTAAAACCGAATTTTTTATTTTGAAATTACTTATTTCAATCGTTTTTGCCTTAGGCGATTGTGCACCATTAATATGAAACCTATAGACACTGGGTGGATTATTCAGAATATTTATTCTGAAACTGTTGGGGTAAATAATAATACAACGGTCGGCAAATAGTGGGTATGAAGTTTTTTCGCTCAAAACTTCAGCCTATTAGCCGGATTACCTTCCGCCGGATTTCACCTAATCCGCCGACCGGCTGGGAGGAGATACGCTTTTGATTGGTCAATATAAAAACAAGGTTTTCTAGAGAATTAAGGCTGATTTTTTGCTCCATTTTTTATCATAAATGCAAAGTTGACGTTTTGAAACTCAGAAACTTACTTTCGGATTATTGACTCACGCAGTATTTGAATTTAGCTTCTAGAATGCTATTTATTTTCGCAATAAAATTTACTTAAAATGATTTTACGAATCGCACCAATATAGGCGCTTATTTAGCAATGAAAAGATGATTGCTCAATGTTGAATGCTCTATCAGAAATTTATTCATTCACGCCATAGAGTGCAAACTTATTTTAGCCAATTAATGCTGCTAAGAAATAAAGCGCATAAGAAAAATCCCAAGCAACTGCAGGCCGTTATTTGGAAATTATTTTATGAAGAAACTGGCGAGTCATCACGAGACTCGACTCTTTAAAAGAATCATAAAAAACGGAAAAAAATCTATATAGCATCTCAAGGAAAGGTAATAGCGCCGAACTAATTAAATTCGAGCGGCAATTTTTAAGACCATTCATGGCCAGCAGATTAATTGTATTTCTTTATATTACATTTTGTCATTCATAAAAATATCTCAAATATGCCTATATTTTGGCTTTTCGAAAACACCTATCCTTTTGCCTAGGAAGTTTTGAAAAAACAAAACCCTTTTTGCCTTTCCGTCTTTACTCCGCCGGGAAAAGTTTTTTCGCTCAAAAACTTCACCTATTAGCCGGATTCACCTATCGCCTTCACCTATCGCCGGACCCTGCCTGTAAAAAAATTATGAAATAAATTTTGGTCGTCACGTTGATCAATATAGCGACTTTCGTATTTTATTATTTTTGAACTAATGCCGAATCCGGTAGTTTTCTGGGGTCAACGTCCCTTACTAGTTGAAATTACACAAAGTTTTAAAAAAATTTAATTATGATATTTTGCCTCCTAACTCGAATTTTCCGAGAACAAATAAAGACGTACTAAGTCTGGGAAAGAGGGATGCCTGTTTGTAGAAATTTCTGTATATATTATTAAATAAAACCTCCTTGCTGACTTGAGTTCACCACCATTTTCTTTTGGTATATTACATCTTACAAAGAGGTTTCATATTACACTTTTTGGAAATTTTCCATTTTTTCCTAGATCCGTTTTGTTTAAGAGTGTCCCTCACTGTGATTTCGACTGAGAGAAGACAGATAGCGAACAAATGTTTTTTGCATGTGGAAACGTTGGAAAAATATACGGTTAGAAGTTGCTAGAATAACCGAAAAACACGAATTTTTTGCGGTGGAATCACCGAAATAAAAAAAACTAAAATTTTCACAATTACAAATCTCGGTCAAAATTCAGATGCAAAAAAAAGTTTGCCGCTATTCTAGTCTTGGCTGGGGTATCGCTGATTTGACCTTTAACTACGCGAATTTCTCGCAACAAACTGGCCAAGGTTATGATATTATGGTTTTATATCGATCATGATTGCCCCGGGTACAATTAAATATTCCTATATCCATATTCTTTAACAGGCAATAGGGATATTTATGTTACCGGGTATCATAACATCGATATAAGGTTTCATTCAAGTTTATATACAGGGTGTAAGGTTTTTACCCTTCTTCTCTTTTCCAAACTGGTTAACTTGATTTCCGCCGTTTTTGATTGGTTGAAATCTGAGAGAAAAACTCTTCTGACAACCACTCAAAAACGGCGGAAATCAATTGTAACCAGTTTGGAAAAAAGAAGGAAAACCTTACACCCTGTAGGTTATATTCAAAAAGTTTTTGCTACTATAATAGCAGTGGGGCCCCCCACCATTTAATTTCGCCTTACTAGAAATAATGGGTCGGATTTGTTCTGAACCTTCTTGGGGTGAACTAATATATGTCACAAATTGAACAAAAACATATTGAAAAACAACTTTTGACGTCTACTGATCAAAATATAGCGATTTTTCGTTTTTTTCCAGTATTTAATTATTATAAAACAAATGCCAAATCGTAGTTTTTGGGTTCAACGGCAGTTACTAATGAAATTAACGCAGTTTTTTGTAAAAAAATTAAAAATTTTGGAAATTATGATTTTTTTTGTTTACCCAACTGTGATTCTTTAGTTTTGCGGTGTTCCCGAGGATTCACGGCTTAACAATCAGAGCGACTGGTTTGTTCATTTAAGGGGTGTTCATCAATCTCCCCGGGAACACCCCAAAAGCTAAAACACATTCGATTTATACAACAAACTTTTGAAACTTGAATGAAAAAATTTTCCTGCGCTGATCTTGAACTCACAGCAATTTCGGCTTGACCTGCCGCTACTCTTCAGTGTTTCCCCAGGTTTCTTTGAGGCCTACTTTCGAAAAATCGAAGCACATTTTTTGAAATTTTTGCTACGTGACCTTGAAAATTCATACTTTTTTGTTCTGGGATCGGTCGCATAAACAAAAAACGCTCCCTATGAAAGCTTCTGTTTGTTCAGAGCTAGTTTTTCAAAGAATCTTGAGAAATTTGAACACTTGAACCTAGGAGGAGATAGATTTTTATCGACGAAAAAAGCTTCCAAAACCGGTATTATGGACCGGTTTTTTACATATTTCTAGAATAATACTAGCACTGCTCAACAAAAGCGCTTCTATTGAAGTTTTGTTCTACTAATAATTACAGTTCGATGTTAATCAATTCTGCGGTTTTTTCAAAATAAAACACTGGGAGGAGATTAGATTTTCCGTTTTGGCTTAGGGGTTTTGAAATTACAGCACCGCTTACGTGTGAAGGGTGTGTGGTCATCACAAAAAAGTTTTGGCGGGATCATTTTTTTTCGCAGTTGAAGTGCCTAGTTTACAAGTGGCTAATCTTAAAATATCCTTGAAGCCCTGTTTGGTTGTGATATTCATCGAAATATCATATTCTGATAATGTCAATTACGGGACCGGGGATAACCCTTTACAGAGGATGAGGAATAAGGATTTTTAAAAAGAGGATTTTTGAAGGTCAAAAATACAATAAAAATTTGCAAAAAAATTACATTTACGTTATACATTTTTAACAGTGTAGTTTTTGTCAAAAAAATTTTCGTCACTACAATTTTAACGCCCCGTTTTATTCTCTTAGACGGACGTACTTTTCGAAAATGGTCAAAAATCGCCAAATTCTTGTCGTTTTGTTCTCTTAGAGGGAGTCATCTTAGATGAATACGACAGTACTTAAAGTACATAATGGACTAGACCAAATTAGAAAATATCTACCTTCCTCGTAAAGAGATATGGGCCATATCATATGGCAGAAGTGCCTTTTTTTAAAATGTCTAAAATTTGAAAAAAATTTCAGCCATCAGAATGAAGAGATTGCATATTGTTCTTATAGAGGGTTTCTTTATAGACGCACACCACAGTACTATCTACTTCCTCAGATTTTCACTCTGATCGATGGAAATAATTCAATCGCATCTCGGGAAGATAAAAAGGTTACGAAAACACCGCCACGAGCATCTTTTTCAATATACAGTATGTGACATCTTTTTTTGAGTAGCGAATTGGTAAAATACCACATTTTGACATCTCACTTTTGATTGGCTTAGAAGTGACTTTCGAAGTAAATTAAATTGATTATTGGCTGAACAATGAAAAATGAGGGTGTCAAAATGTAGTCATTTTTCCCATTCGCTACTGAAAAAAGGACAAAGGGAGCAGATTTAGCACAAATAATTAAACAAAATAAATAGCTCATTATAGACCTAAACAAAATTGTTGAAATTTTTTTGGATTTGTTAACCTAAAAGATTTAAGATTTAATTTTATATTGGCAAAACGCCATATTTTTTTGAGATTATTGGCCTTGTGAATTTCAACCAAATCCCTAATGCACATAACAACTCTACCAATGGTAAATTTCCAGCCAAAACAGCTAAATGCAAGCAAGTTCTACCCGCTCTGTCTCTATGAGTGATAAGTTCTGGTTGATTTCTTTCAATTTCCCTTTATTCGAATCACAAACTATTTTTTGTGGGCATTTTAGAATAATATTTATAACGGATATTTATATAGGAGTTGACCAAGACGCAAAAAACAAAACATTCACATTATAAATAGGGTAAACTTCGGGATTAACTCAAAAGAACTAACTATAATAACTTTTTTGGTCTGGGGTTTATTACAACGTTTCGAATTCATTATTCATCTGCCAAAATTAAAAACACAACATTAGAAACAAAAATATTCTGCATAGTATAAATATTTTTTTGAAAATTGTCATGTTATTTTCCCAAAATTTAACCTAACTATAAACCATAAAATGAATTATTCGTAACAAGTCAAAAATTACACTTGAAGTGATCATAAATGCTCATTTTTGAGCTTGTTGGAGTATATTTAATTTGAAAAAATCTAGACTTCAGTTGTCCAAAAACCGACAAAATCCTAATATATTTAAAATGTATTAGACAAACAGTATGTAAAATTTTTGCTCCCGATCTTAGTTTTTTCCTGAAAACTGATTAATACCGATTATTGCTCATTGAGTAATTAAATTTGTTAAGGGGGTTCTATATGTAAATTGTTGTAATTGCTGGGTTAATATCACTACTTTTTAACAGTCTCTTATTTTTGTTTGGAATGTTCAAACGGAAAAAATTATTGTTCTGTAAACGCTGTTTATGATTATTGTATATATATAATTATTTTTAAATCAGTACATAACTCGTAACACATGTTATGAAAATTATTAAACAAACTATCAATTTTTTCCCAGCAGAGTAAAATAAACGTTTTCGAAGTTGATAGTGTGAAGGTATCCAAATTTTTAGAGAAAAGAAGGAAACACATTTTTGTCAACAAAGTGTTCACGCAGAATAATTTGAAATTTACAGTTTACGTTTTTCGTAAGACCGAGAAAAACCTGGTTTTCATAAAACCGGGTTAAATAACTTGTTTAATATATTTGACAAAAAACCAATTTAGATTATGAAAAGATATTCTTACGCAATAAAGTTGCAACAAAGTTCACGCATAAAATTTTCAATTATTTATCTTAAGGGGTAGCAGCAGGATGTTGCCGATGTTTTAAGATAAATTGATATCTGTATTCATAGAAATGTAGTTTCAACTCATCAAGAAGTAATACATCTTATCATTCAAAGGTGACAAATCCCTCACAAAATAACTTTATTATTAATTTATATTCCTCTATGAATCTTCAAAGGTCGTAGAAATAAGCTCTGTGTCGATGCTCAAGAATATCAAAAATATATCTCGGTGGCATTATTTGTGTTTTGAAAGAGAGTTTTATAATTATCTACTTATTAATAAAGTACAGAATGGGGAAAACATTTTTCAACAAAGAATAATCTGTAACATAATTAAATTTATAATTTGAAACTCGTGCCCAGTATTACACGGGATAAAACCGTGCAAAACTTGTTTGTCAGGAAAAAAAATAGGGTTGGGGTGAGAAGGATTGAGGGTTTCCGTAGGAACCCTTGTCTTCTTGCACCAACCCTAGTTTTTTTTTGAACAAAAAGTTTTGCCCCTGCCCCGAGTGTACACTATATTTTATGTGTACACTAAATATTATTCTTATCCTGAAAGGTATTAGAAGTAGGTAAACTCGTGTCCAGTATACACGGTATAAAACGACGCAAAGCTGTTTCTTGGGAACGGCTAGGGTTAGGGTTAAAAAAATAGGGGTTGTGTCCGCAGGACCAAACGACCACTATTTTTAACAATAACCATAGACTTTTCCGAGAAAAGTTTTGCCATGCGAACGAGTGCTACACTATGGTGACAGTTATTTTTTTCTATGAACCAGCAAAATTTTACCCGTTAAAATATTAGTTTTGCTTAGGTATCTTTTTTCAATGCAACCCACTTTTCTCAGCATGATTACTAGATAATATTATAAGAGGAGTATAACATCTAACGGTTTTCTTGATCATGTACCGCAAGTAAAAAAGTATGCCATGGCCTTAGTGTACACATTATCTGTTTTAAACACAAATTTAACATGTAACAGCTCCCGGCAGGGCCCGCCGGGGAGGCAATGCTTTCTTAATTATGAATAAAGAGAGAAGCTTATAAAAAATCTTAATTTATGATTTTAAATAGAATTATTTTTATTTATGGAATTGCATCTGACGGTTTTTCATGGGAATCATATTTTCTGCATCAATCCCAGATACTTCCCACATCCAGAATTGTGGCGTGCCCTATAGTGTTACAAAATAATACATATGACAGCCCCCGGCCGGGCCCGCCGGGAGGTAATAATATTGAAATTTGTGTCAAATTAAAAAAATTAGATCGATATATTTATGAAAAAAATATTTTTCGAAAATTCCCATGTTTTTTGCATCATTTATCCAAGAAAAAAATTTTGCCATCCCCTTAGTGTACACAATTGTTTTTTAAACAAAAATTGTAGCATGTGACAGCCCCCGGCAGGGCCCGNATGTACCCAAGAAAAAATTTTGCCATTGCCTTAGTGTACAAAATTATCTTTTAAACAAAAATTGTAACATGTGACAGCCTCCGGTAGGGCCCGCCGGGAGACAATACTTTTCGAAATACTATTCACGAACAAAATTGTATTGTAAAAATCAGTTTCAAACATTTTTTTAAATCACAAAGTTTTGGCATAATACAGCCCCGGGATACAGGGCCCGCCGGGAGGCAATGCTATAATAATAATGATTAAAGAGAGAAGCCTAATAAAAATCTAAATTTGATGATTTTAAATAGAATTATTTTAATTTATGGAATAACATTAGACGGTTTACCATGAGAATCATATTTTCTTGCATCAATCCTTGTTTTTTTACATCAAACATTGTTGTCATGCCCAAGTGTACACAATAATACATACAACAGCCCCCGGTAGGGCCCGCCAGGAGGCATTACTATTGAAAATAATGTTGAAATAAATAATTTTAGATCAATTTATTTATGCAAAAAAATATTTTTCGAAACTTCCCATGTTTTCCCTCAGAAAACCGCTAATTTTAGAAGTCTATTACCAGTTGACTTGGAAAAAAGAAAAAAGTTTTCAATGTCAAACATTTACTTTTGTACATGATACAAAAAACCGTTTGTCGATATCTCTTATAATCTCGGAGTGATTATGCTGACAAGGGGGGGGTTCATTAAAAAAGCTACGTTAAATTACTTTTTTGTTTGTGAAAAACCCGCTACAGAAGAGATATATATAACAGATTGCGCAATTCGGTAACACGGAAAAAACAATATATTTTTTATCTCTCACAAAGAATTTTTTTTTATTAGAAAAATATGATATCGATGTAAATCGAGCGAAATTTATAAACAAAAAAAAAAGTAAATTCGATAGTTTTACTTTGATGATAGAAAAACGAAAAACTTTTTTGAAAAGGCCAATTTCATAAAAAGTTATTCCTGAATCTGTGTTATTCATGTGAAAAATAGTTTGTAAGAAATGCAAAATTTGTAATGCCGAACAAGAACATCTAACATCTATGTCAAAAATTTTTTTTTTAATTTTTACTTATTGCTCTCTAGCGGCTTGGAGTGGGCACTTTTTTCCAATTTTAATGGTCATTTTTCGGGTTCTTGAAATTTTACAGCAGAGTGTATTTAAACGGACAGGTGTAAAAAAGGAAATGTGTTTGGGTCAAAAAGTCCTGAGACGCATTAAAAGAGCAATTTGGGATGCAAAATGTTCTTTGATGTTTTTAAACGGATAATTAAAATGGTCAAATCCCGATTGACGCACGCTGTACAGGAGTTTTTGACGAAACCCAGTTCTAAAACCTGTCCGTTAAATTACACTCTACTGATAAACTAAAATAAGTGTGTTTATTTTGTAAACAAGTATTAGAAACCTTATTTTCTTAATTAAAGAAGATATGTTCGTTGAAAAATTGTTTATATGGCAGTTGTTTTCCAGATAATTCATTTGTTTGGCAATTTTATACTTTTTGTATACCGCTTTTTGTATTTCGCAAGTTTTTGCGGTTTTAAAAGTTCCAAAAATACAGCTAATAAACGTCGCGCTTAATAAAACAGCTTATTACACTAAATAAAACGTGAATAGCGAAGTATATTATTCGCAATCTGATTTATCAAACCCATCCACCAAAAAATAATATGTTGTTTGTTAAATTTATCAAAAAAAGACACTTCATTTGTGCATGCAAATTCACATGTAGAACCCCCTTAAACACCTACGTGTTAGTAAATTTAAACGTTTCATTGGCGGAGGTTAGTCTCAGCAAAAACTGAAGTCGAAAGCAAACATTTTACATACTGTATTTTAAGCTGGCGGAATTTTTAGCTTCCCAAAATTTTTATAAGGGACAATTTGCTTAATTTTTTTTTGATTAGCTTACAATTTTATGAAAAATACACTTTTTAATTTTTTTGGTAAGCGAAAAATACCTCCGCCTTATTTGAAGGGCAACTTTTTTGTGAATCAAAATAGATTATTTTTACTATAAAATTAGCAGCAGAGTAATTATGAACGAACATGTGAAAATAAATGATACAAACCCTTTATACTATACAAACCCTTACTATAAGATACTTATAAGTATATACTTATATTACATATTATTTTTTGATTGTATATGAGACGTTCCTTACAGCATTTATATCTGCATTTCTGGTTGCAATATGTAAAATAGTATCTGGGCCAGAAGCGAGTAATTCTGCAGGTAAAGTTTCACCAACACAACACTCTTTTATGGCACAAGGTAAACCATTCGCACCGTGGCAATAATAACGTAATAATTCATCTAATCCAACAAACCAAGGTCCGCCATCTAGCTTATGGCGGAAATCAGAAATCACAAAAGTTGAAAAAAAATGATTTGCAATAGTGTGATGACAATTTTGAAGGCTATATTTTTATTGTCCTTAAAAATATGAAGCCAAGGATTTACAAAATGGCCTACATTTTTATTCTTCACCAGATGTTCGGTAATTCCGGAAATTTACCGCTTAAAATTGAAAAAAATCAATTCTGAGAAAACATTCTTTAAAGTCCTTTTTTGGCCATTAGTACAACTTTTTGTCAGAAATTTTGGACAAATTATTCTTTTGTTATTTGACCCCCTTGAAATATATTGAAAAAAAATGTAATTTGACCTCTTAAAAGGTGTTATATGACAAAAAATTTATTGCCAAACAAAAATGAGTAGGTTTTTCCCATTTTCTTTTCTCAGACAGACAGACTTCTCAGTATATGATTCTTGAATATTTTTTTCAAAGTCGTAAAATTATTGTGATTCCAAAACAAAGGTGTTGGGGCGACGTTTGTATAACAAAATGTTGGACATCTTCATGGGCCACCATTGATAAAACTGGCGCATTTCCACCCTGACCAGCCCTTACAAGAAACATTCCACTCTTTTTTTCTGGATGAACATTTTTATTTATAGAGAAAAATAACACTGGCTATTACCAAATTTTATTAATGATAAAAAATATTGACATTAAAAAATACGCGAACCTATTTTTCTATAATAAGGATTGTAAAATGTTTAAATCAGTTACCGGCTGAGCTTTTATTTTTGTTAGCTTTTGAACGGCCAAGTGGTGATAAAAGTCGAGTTATTTTGCATAACTCAAGAACGAAATTTGTATATTTGTAATTTCTTTATAGATACACATTAACTAACTGATTTCAATTGCTGATTTTAAAAGCGTACAAAAATGAAAAATCACCCTGTATGTTAAATTCAATTGATTCGAAAAAAAATGATCTAAAAATTTATTTTTAAAATATCTTTATTTTTTTTATTATGAAATGTTCATCCGGCGATCCTGTAAGCCTCTCGAAGTAAGTAAATGCACTGCATTTCCCCTCGAGAGAGACCCGTGCCAAGATTCGAATAAAGGATTCATTCTAAGTTCAACGATTTTTCTCACCGATTACCCATATTTAAAACTTTGCTCTAAATAAAATAATCGTAATTTCTCTAGTTTTCAAAATTAAATTAGAAAAAAAAATAATTTTAAGTTATGAGAAGTTCTCAGTTTTTTCTCTATTTGTGACATTTTCGGTGTGACCACAAAACAGCTCTTCGCGTTTAACCCTTGGCCAAATCAAGTTATTTCAACCTGTCTAAAAATAAAATGATTAATTTAATTTTGCTGATTTCCAGACTTTCGCCATTTTTCTCGTAAAATTATTTATTACACCATCATAGTCATTATAGATGGAAAATATATTTATTTTGAACCCACCGCACTAGCGCCCTCTTTGCCACATTTCAGTACCACAAAGCAATGATTATATATTTTGTGCTAAACTCACTGAAACGCAAGTTTAGTGTTAGGTTTAAAAATACCAAATAATCTAAAAACTAATTTTTCCCAATTAAAGGGCAGGAAATTAATTTGACAAAGTTACCCAAAATAAATAGTTCAAAATGGTTATGAGAAAAGTAGTTAAAATTGGTCATAAAATTATTGAAGCATTTTATGCTATTGAAGTTATAAAAATGAAAATACGCTCATTAGTGTATAACTTTCTAGGGTTCAAAATTGATTTCAATAAGAATTTGACAAAAAAAAATTTTCTAAAATATTTAATAAGAGATTGCAAAAAAAATTGATATACAGTTTATTTACTACAGTTACGACATCGTATTTGTCTAAGCGGACTTTTGTTTTAATATTCAAAACGTCCGCTAGAGCTGTGACTTCAAATCAAATTTTCAGCATAAAAAAACGCATTCACTGTTAAAATGTGAACATGATAAAAACAATTTGGTGGATGTTTACTAAAAAAAAATCGGATTTTGTCAAATTTATCATAAATTAGCCCTAAATAATAATGGTTTTTGAAATATTTTTTAGTCCAAAGAAACGCTAAAAGACACTAAAACGTCCACTAAGACAAATTCGGGAGTTGATTTAAAATCGCATGGGTAAAACTTCACTTACCATTCATATATTTTCGAACCCTCCATGAAAAACTTGGAATCTATGATTCAGTTGAGGTAAAGTATGTAAGTTTTCTTTCGACCCAGTAGCACCGCTCAAATGATTCGCCTGTACAAAAAATAATCGCTTTATTCTGGAGTGCGATAATGCCATAGCACACATTAAGCAGGGTTCTCTATCACGGTTAATAGTTTTTTTAGAGTACATGATATATAGGGTGTCAGATTATTGGGTTTTTAAATTACAACTGTATGTTTTAAACGAAGAAAATGTTTAAATGACGTTTTTTGGCTTTATTAACCAAAATACTCGTTTCGTCCGCCTTAGCCCTTTAGACTCGTCAAATTTGTGGGTAAGATAGTTGTGAATTGGTACATACGAGCTTTCTTAAAATATTGGTCATAATTATTTCCAGGTCACTCATAATATCTGGTAAAAACTTGGATTTTCCTTTTTGAGATTTGGCTCTAAAAAATCACTCGATTTTAGGAGGCCGTTGGGGAGTTCTATATTTTAATCAGCATCCACAAATTAAGGTGTTTGTTTGGTTAATTGAACAAACAAAGTATCATCTATCGGTAAATCGGGTCTGAGAAATCGATTGCGACATGTAAAATTCGATATTTTACGCTAAAGTATTTTTCTATTAGCAAAAAAATATTATTATTAGCAAAACTGAATTCTCCGTGAAAAACTGACTAGGAGGAATATGTTTCAACAAGTTTATCTCCTTTATTAACATACATTACGCTTCTTATTATGAGATAAACACACAAGTTTTAATTGTAATGGCGGCGCGCGCAGCATTTTTTATCACGAGAGAGTAACGCAAAATGTTAAAAATACAAGCTGAACGTTCGATAACATTTTTTGCTCTGAATCTTTTCTAACCAAAAATATTATTTTTTCTTAATCAGGCAGTTTTTCAAACTTAATCAGTTCAACGAAATGAGCTGAACGGGAAATTGTTAGAAACTTTGTTTATAATTTTTAAAATTGTTTTGTCCATATAACAAACACAATTCGCTTAAAATACTCTAAAAATAGCGCTAGAGAGCGAAAAATGCATACCAAATTCTCGCACGACCTCTCAAAAAGTTTGGTTGTAATCAGTCAACTGGGTAAAAAATTAAAAAAGTAGATTTCCAAGAAAAAATTTGAGGTTCTAATTTCAGCGTCTTGTCTATATATACGCAAAAAATAATCCAACATATCTAATAATTAAAATTATAAATATTTTACGACGTTTCGGATATATCTAATAATTATAAGAAGTGTTCACGGATAACATTATTACGTTTCTTTTCAGTTGTACGTTTAACCATTTTATCAAAATCATTGGTTTTCAGAGGACAGTAAAAAATTTCAGCAAAAACAAAAATTGGCATATAGAAACCCCTTAAATTAATATAAAATCTGGCGCTTTAAATTTTTAAAACAAATCGTGTCTTAAAGAGGGTGGTGGCCGTAAACGAAAGCTAAAACAGAAACATTTTACAATTTACTTTCAATTTTTTTTTCTCTGAGAATTTCAAATAAACTGGTTTTTATCCCCATAATCTGTCATAAACGCATCATTCATCGTTTTGAATATTTATTGTAGTGGCGTTTTTGACGAAAAGTTCCCTGATGTTACTATAACCGTTCCCTATAAACGTATACTTCTAATCCAGTCAAAATATATTCTCCTACACCGGCTGCTGCATTAATTAACTCCATGGTGGCATGTTCAAGGCTCATTTTAATTCGATTATCTAGCACTTCAGCCAATAACGTGACAGATCCGTTTGGATTTTCTTTTGCTAGAATCGCTGCTTGACATGGGCCATGATTTTCGTTGTAATTCCTTTCCGCCAGGTTCTTTAATCTTTCTATAATAAATTTTCTTTGTTCCAAATTGCCCGATGAGAAATATTTTCGGTCTTATGTAGGATAGAAATAGTACACTGGCTACTTATTTATTAAGAGTCTCGGTGCCATTACAGATAACGGGATATTGGGGACACTTTTCTCTTGATGAAAAACCTTTCGCTATGCATATAACGCCCCCTAATTGTTCTCCGCTCAAAAGAGGTATCATAACATATAATTTGTTCAAAATACTTTAACATTAATATGTAATGATTTGGACAACTTTTGTAATTTTGGTTTTTTAGAAAATTTTGAGTTCGAATTTATATTGACGAATTCATAAATTTCGGAAAAAATATAAAAAAAATGTTCCACATTTTTGTCTTCGTGTTTTTTAATTATTTTCCGGTAATCTACGAGAAAAACATTTTTCAAAATCTGTCTTAAAAAAATTAAACGAATAATTCAGAAAAAATTAGAAATCATATACACGGGGGACCCAATATCGCCGAAAGTTTTTTGCCAAAAAATTTCGGCGATATTGGCACATTCGGCGATATTGTCCCCCCCCCCCTTTGGTACTGGGGCTATATCGCGGGAAATTTTTTCGCCAAAAAAATCGCGCGATATTCCCCCCCCTGTACATTATTTATAAAAATATACCCATGCAACTTTGAAACAAAATCACAATATATGAATAATTAACCCACTCACACCCTTGAAACTATCTGTAAGGCAAAAAAAAAAAGAAGTAGTGTGGCGAGCAGGAGAACGCTCTCACGCGCACACTACAAAAACCTAGGGTCGCAGAAAGTAACATCGTCACATACCTACAATTCAAATGCGTCATAGAGTTTGCAATTTCATTTCCAAAAATATTCCGTTCGAAAGATATTTTTTCCAACTTTTTTTTAGGATTTTCGCCAAAATTTTTTAAAATATTAATTGTGTGAAAACGATACATAATATCGAAATTCTGAGGAAGCCAGTTTTTAGGAAAGTATTTGAAAATTCTTTTGATATAAGTTTATTTTTTCTGCAGTCTCTATACGAAGAATAATTTTTTCGCATGTGATTTTTATGAAACTCAAAATGATGAAAAAAAAAGATTTTTCAAAAAATTATTTTCCGAAAGAATTGAACGGCAATTTAACCCAAAGCAAGACGACAAAGACAAATCGATCACGTGTAGAACTAAGGTGGTCTGATTTTGAGTTATTCAGCTAATTAGCAATATTTTCACATTTTGTTGCATAATATTTTGGCGCGCGGCCGATACTGAAAATATTCAAATCTGAGATCAGTTATAAATACTAGAAGTTTCACTTGTAACATTTGTAATTTATGTCATTGTTAAAATGTAGGTTTCCCAAGAAATACAGTGCGTGGGAACCTATTTTTTTTATCTCGCAGTTTACGAGTCACAGACTTCGAAATTTCAAAATGTTTAATGTGTTTTTTTATTTTATCCTTGATTTCAATCAGTAAAAAATAAGTTAATTGATATCTTTTCCAGTTTACTCGTGATAAGCGCTCAAAGTGGTGCCTTCAGATAGGCTTTTGGGTGTGAGGCGAAGATCTCGTTTCTGGGTGTGAGGAGGTTAAAAGATATACTTTAGTTAACGTTTTACATTTATTATCATTATCAAACCATTTTTATAATAAAGAAAAAATCACGCAGAAGTCTACACAAAAAATTATTGAACAGATTTCTAGAAAATATGATAAAGTTTCAACCTAGTTACAGCAGGGTGCGGCGGATAGGTGAAGGCGGATAAGTGAAACCCACGAAAAAACCTACGTAAGCCTCCGCAATCGCCCACGCATCTGAAAATAAAACTTTTTCTCCCTGACGTCCGGCGGATAGGTGAAAGGCAAAAGATAGGGTTTTTTTTCAAAACTTATCAGGCAAAAAGATAGGCGTTTTCGAAAAGCCAAAAGATAGGCATATTTGAGTATTTTTATAAATGAAAAAACTATTTAATTAATTTGTAGTTTTAGCGTTTAATTTTATTAATCTAGTACAGTTGATTTGTCTTAAAATTTAACGAACTTGATCTGTACGAACTTGAAATTTTTCCTTCTTTTTCTAACAAATGAACCTAAAAGAAAANTTTCCGTGTAATGACGTAACTAATAAAATTTACCCTTATTTTTCTTACAAATAAACCTAAAAAGTGTTCCGCCGTGATCGGACTTAAGGATGTGGGCGACGATAATTGAGATTTCTCAGAAAACTTTTTTGATGGCCCCATTTTGTAGAGAAATTTTCACTGAGTTTTTTAAAGCGTAGGATTTTTTCTGAATTTTGATTTTTTTTCCAAAAAAAGTGAAAGTCATATATTTCTCAGAAAACTTTTTTGATTGCCTCATTTTGTAGAGAATTTTTCACTAAGTTTTTTAAAAAATTTTAGAGGTTTTAGAAAATTTATAGTTCAGAATTTGACCAAAAACTAGAAATTCACAAGTCGTTCCTGAGACGTTGGAAAAAATCGAAAAAGGGCTTCCGTTCGGACTTTAATCCAGCCTTTGCGGTGAATTTGATTTACAAATAAAAATTTCTATATATTTTCAAGGAGGAGTAGGCTTTTGCGTGAGGCTCCCAAATACGCTGTTTTGACCAGTCGTTTTTTCTCGTTTTCTGAA